>JAMAHW010000159.1:0-37876 GCA_023627715.1 Periconia sp. R9002 | reverse complement strand
AAAGCTATAAAATTAGATAATATAGATATAATTTAGTTTATTATAGTAGCTTTACTATAAGTGCTGTAAATAGAATAGAAAGAATATTAACTATAGAGTAATAGCTCTAAGCCCTAGTAATTACTAGAAGGGCAAAGGGGTTATAAGGAAGCCTATATTAGATATTTATTTATTTATTAAAAATTCCTTAAAAGAATAAAAGAATATAGCTATATTGCACTTTAGGACAGCGTTGACTTACGTATATTGCGTTAACTTACGTGTATCGACGCTAGTACAATGTTAAATTATTCATATATGTTAGAATAAACACTGTAATTTCTAAGCAGGAG
Source organism: Periconia sp. R9002 (assembly GCA_023627715.1). NCBI lineage: Eukaryota > Fungi > Ascomycota > Dothideomycetes > Pleosporales > Periconiaceae > Periconia > Periconia sp. R9002. The sequence continues at coordinate 37,544 of JAMAHW010000159.1, read as the reverse complement.
TATAGGTGCGTAATAGGGTACACCAGGTCCCCACCGGGAGTATACGGTAAAAGTCGTCAGACCTAAAGAGACTATAATATAAGCTATTATCAAAAATCGTATTATAATTATTATGTACACGTTTATAATCCTAAATATTAATAAGAATAGGACTCTATATCCGTGCCTACTACCTTTTAACGTATATAACTTTGTAATTAGAACTCTAACGTGGTTTATAAGTAAGTGGCTTACGCTATACTAGCGCGTCGCTGTCGCAGCGTTATTACGTACTTTTATTACGAGTAAATTGAAATCGGAGTAAGCTAATCAATTCTTCAGATCTATCGCTATCCTCCATGCATTCAATTTCTACTGGACAAGTGCGGGAGTTGTGTCCTATTATGCCGCAACGTTAACAGTGCCGCCACCCTTTTTGACGCCCCGTCACTATTACTACGACCACTACCCACCTCTTTAGGTAGTAAGTATTGCACCTTACCAACCGTTAGAGTCTCTTCTATCCTTATATTCTGCCTCTTAGGGGTGTTACGCTTGTTCTATTTGTTAAGTATAGCTTGAAGGCGATTAATTTTTTCTTATAGTAACGGCATATTATGTACTATCTGCTGAGCGTCTTTACTTAACTACGCGACTATTAGCCCTTTCGGCGTATAGTAGTACGGCATTTCCTGAAAATATGGCCACGTACGTATAGACCACTGCCGACGTAAAGTACGCCTGTACGGTGTACAATTTGTATGGATTTCCATACAACGTCGACGTGCTGGAGGCCGTGGCTATCGCCCTGTTAGTGGAGAATTGTTCGTTAAAGGCCTTTTTCTTTTTGTTGTGTAACGTCAACCTCCATTTTGTTAATTTGGCGGCCACGCATATCGGATAAAGCCCAGCTATATTAGCCTGATCTCTATCCTGATATCCGGATAAGCTGCGGGCTCTGGTTGGATAGATTTCATATTGTCAGCCTGATGCGGGATTCACAAATCTTTGCAAATTCACCTCATCACCAATTTACTTTGAACCCCTATTATCCTCAATTATGGCTTCCTCATTGCAGCAACCCGCCGATAGTGCTTCATAGTTCCAGGGGAGTGTTGAACCTGCTCCCGATGCAGAATCAATACCGTCCGAGGTTTTCGACTTCGACTACATCTTCCGCGCAGCATATCCGAACAAGGGCCAGTTAGGACCATCAGGGAAACGTAGATCGAGAGCAGTAGTCTACGAATGCCTTCTCTGTCCCTCTGATCAAGCCTGGTCTAACCCGAAGCGAGACAACGCTGTATATCACGCGAAGCGTAAGCACGGTGATATTATCAACTCCTCAGAGTGTACAACATATGAAAGATCCTCTGATGTTGGTCCTCCATTGAAGCAAGCCAGACTCGGAGACTATTACGCAGCAAACCCATCGGAATTAGCGCTACGTAGAGGTTCAACCCACAACGGTATACCGAGAACATGGTAGCCCTCCTTACACGTTGTCGGCTACCCTTTTCAGCAGTTTCATGGGGTGACATGCAAGACATCATGCTAGCCTGTAATCCTGCAATTGAAGACCTTATCATGACATCACGGCATGAAGTTATGCGTCACGTTACTACAAACTTTACCCTGTATCAGTCCCAGTTGAAAGCTAAGCTCCAGCGTGCCGTTTCCAAGATTCACATCTCGTCTGATCTCTGGACATCACCACATCGACATGGCGTAGTAGCAGTATGTGCACGATGGGTGGACTAAGATTACCGTCCCAGGAGAGCGCTTCTGGGCCTCTTAGAGATTCGGCACAATCATTCTGGTGAACATCAGTCCCAACTCATCCATTCTACACTCATCTTCTACAGTATCACGAAGCAACTTGGCTGTCATACTGGTGACAATGCCACCTCAAACGATACGTGCTTGCAGCATTTATCAACCAGGCCTAAACAAGATCAAAATGCACGTCATAGTCCTCCCTTACGATTCTATCTAGCCGTCTAATCCATAGTAGATCAGCTGGGATCCGAAACATCACCGTATCCGTTGCATCCTTCATATTATCAACCTATCCCTCCAGGCCTTCATTTTTGCGGCTTCACAAGAAGCACTGAAAGTCGCCCTTGATGCTGCTAGCGATGTGACTAGTGGCTAGCTCTACGAACGGTTCTGCCTTGTCCTGTACGGTGCCTCTGATGGTGATACGCCGGATCAGCCAGATCAAACAGCGCAAGTAAGCCAGACAGAAGCTCAGACAAGAGACACCAATGGCGCCGCGTCTAATACGTCTTCTACACGAAAGGGTAAAACTCCATCAAGATCGGATAGTAGAGTAGTCGATACCAACAGCAAGAAGGGCTAGGTTCTGATCGCCCTGCGCAAACTACACCGAATTGGGCAATGGCTACGTAATTTAGCTATCCACAGTGACGTATGGGATGAACAAAATAAATTACGACTGGGTATCGACAATAACACACGCTGGAATTCATGGCATAAGATGATTGATAATCTATTAACGAAAAAGCAGCAAGTAAAGCAGGTTCTACTCGACTATGACAAGGCTCTAGGTGATAACATTCTCACCTCTTCGGATTGGGATTATTTAGAGAAAACACACGCATTTCTTCAACCCTTCACATTTTCGACTTTGTGGGCCCAAGGCCCGACGACAACGCCCTCACAAAACCTCATGATCATGGATATGCTGCTTCGCCATTATGAGCAGAAGAAGGTAATTATCATGTCATATTTGCACCGTATCCAGGTGGTAATTACACTTGTAGAAGCTCTACAGCGAAGAGGGCACACATGATCCCCTCATGGTACATTCTATTGATATGGGGTGGTTTGTGCTTGAAAAGTACTAGGGTATGTCTGATGAGTCACCCATCTATGCAACTGCCCTTCTCCTTGATCCATCAAAGCGAGCACGATCCCTTGAGGCACACTAGAAAGAGGAATGGATAGCGATTGCCATTAAGCGTGCATGCACAATCTGGGAGGAAGAATAGAAGATGGCGCCCTCCTTAGGACGTTCACAGCCGCCTGGCCCCCCACAGGAACAGCGAGATGAATTTGATAGGCTTGTATACGAGATGACGGTCGCCGAGGACATAACAGCGAATGGGGATGATCTTGAATACTTCATCCAAAACACGCCGATAAAGATCAAAGGCTCTCCTCTTGCATGGTGGTGCCAGAAGCAACAGATTCGATCATATCCGCGTCTCAGTCGCATGGCTATCGACACACTTTCTGTGCCCCCTGGTTCCGCCGATGCCGAGTCAGCGTTCCGTGGAGGGAGACATACATTGTCATGGTATCGTAAAAGGATGACGTGTGCAAATTTAGAGAAGGTTGAATGCATCGGCAACTGGGTGCGTGAAGGACTCATTACACCATCGTCACGTGGCGGCAGGGGGCTTGTTGTGGATGGCGAAATAAACAGTAGTATTCGGGCTGAGTCGGATGATGATCTGGATTAGTATTGAGTGAAATATGCCCTGTTTCCTTGAGAAGATTATTGTCATATCATCTCTGCTAAAGCTGCTAAAGCTGCTAAAGCTGTTATCCTGATACCATCTCTGCTATCCTGCTAAGCCGATATCATATCAGGATAGGGAACCGCCGTCCTCCTCTTTGATGGTCGAGTGCTTGCTGGTGCTGCTGGCCTGGCGGGCGCGGTGGAAGCCAATCTGCTGGAAGATGCTGCCAGTGTGACCCTTGTTGCCTGGAGGGGCATTCTTGCATTCTTGTTCGTACACTCCCTGCTCGTCCTCATACGACTCCTCCTCCTTGAGTACTTCCTGCACTTCTCCGTACACCTTAAGCTCTTCAGCTGGTAAAAGAACGCGACCTGTTCTACCTCGGCATCCAGTTAGCGCGTGAAGATATCGTCAGGGTCGGGGTCACCAGGGGCTGGGTTCGTCAGTAGTGGCGAGGGCTCGGTATCTACAGAGGCACTGTGCTGCTAGGTGTGAGGAAAACCGGAGCCTAAGCTACGAGAGAAGCATGCGACCGTAGGAAGCATGCAGTCGATTGGGATGGCGAGACTCACAAATCACGACGCGAAACGTGCCTCGGGCCTTGTGGTTGGCCCTGCATTGTCTACCAACTTCTTCCAGTCGATCGTCGGACATGCAGTCTGTCTCTTGCTACTGACCCCTCGCTATCTATCTGCAACAACATTAAGTTGGCTAAAATATGCTGTCGCGCGCTGGCTATCATGCCGTGAATCATGGACCGCAATTGGGGCATCTGAACTGGATGTTGCCGTACAACAACGTATTACCCAACCAATCACACCCTCTGCGTTGGTCGTGAACCGGATCTTGTACCCAAACGCTCTCAGTCGCAGTATGGAATCCATTGGCGTTGGTTTGCCGTTGTACTTAATCAACGTCATAAATCGGTTGGCCATATCCTGCACAAACTCCAAATGCGGCGGTGCGATGTCTGCTGCGTCTTCTGAACCCCAGCCTTCCGCTACTAGCTCGTTGATCCGCTCTTGCCGCAACTGCGATGACCGGTACAACACCAACATCCGCGATGTGCTTATGACGGCGGACTGCTTGGGCGTGTACACCAACGGGCTTAACCAACCGCTCTCCGCGCTGATACCCAACACCGCCATGCTGCTAATCAACGCGCTTGTGTACTCGTTGTCGCCCAAAACGTGGTCTAACAATGATAACATGAACTGCAACACATGGCCTTCTAATGCTTCCGTCGTCGCTGCTGGTCTCGGACTCTGTGTCATCAAACCAACTATCTTCTTCCCCGTCGCCGCGTGATACAATCTCCTTGATCTTCTGCAGCCATTTGTCCTGTCTGCCACTGATGCGGTATGGTGGCCTCCTGCCCTCTATCTCCTCATTGTCGTGGGGCTTGGCTACGGGCAATTCGTGGGTCCGCCAAATATACGCAATGATTTCCACCCACGCGTTGCTGTATTTGATCATGGTGTTCTCAGTCTGCTGCGCGTTGAATGGCTTTTCGTTGGTCGTATTGCCAAACTCTCGTCGGTTTATGTACATCATGGCGGGCATACCGACTACGCTCGCCTTGGATGTCTGCTGTGCTCGCCATATAATCATACGTACCGCCCAACACACCTCAAACAACGCGTGCTCCTTGTGCGGGGGCTTTCTTGCCATCTTCAACAACCAATCACGCTTCAACCCCTTCAAATGCCGTGCCCATCCTGCTTGGTCTAGCCACTCGGCAAATTCGTGTCGGTCGGTATCTGGCTTGATGGTGTTGTTCTTCTTCCTCCCCAACTCCTTTAATTGGGTGCTGGCTTGGGTCAACGACATCTCAATCGCTTGGCCTATATCTGCGTCGGGGCTGGTCTGCGTGTGCTGGACTACTGCTGGCGCGTTGACCTGGAACAATCGGCCTAGCTGATTGGTTTTGTGGAACTTCTGGCACACTACGCTTGTACACTTGCGCAACGTGTCTGACGGACGTCCTGGTACTGCTTTGCGCGCATTCTCCCAGCGATGCTCTCTCCGACAATGCTCCTGAATCCTCTTGACGCTACGATTAATATACCCGCATTGCTGACATTGTAACCCGTCCTGATATGTGGGCAAATGGGGTAATGCGTTGGACTCGGGGCTGGGGTAAACGATCTGATCTGGGTCACTGGCCCACTGCTGCAACGACTCATCCTTCTGCACCGCCTTGACAATTTCCTGCCGCGCCCGCCAAACAAATTCTTGATGCTTCTTGTTTAAATGGGCTTCTAGTTGCGACTTGACAATGCCCTGCTGGTGTGTCTTACATACCGCAATGCGATGTGCTGGTAAATACTCAAAAATATGGGTGAAATGGTCCATTATATTGATCCTATGTCTTTGAATATATTGATGGATACTGTACCTGTTTATAGCCTAGCCCTGTTTTTTGGGCGTCTCTACGGTAATTTGCTATCTGCTGATTGACGTTGTGTTACTGGTGCCTTGCCTGTCGGAATGCTCTCCGGTGCGAATACTTACGCGTGCACGGCCGACTCCCGCGAACACTACATTTGCAATACAATTTACTAATTATCTCGCGCAATTACAGCTTGTTTATTTTGAAAGTGGGTGCAATCGATGCGGCTGAATTTTCTGCATCAGACTGTGAGTTTGCAGTGGAAAAGGAGGGCGTCTTGCTATTAATCCTGATGATCTTGCTGAGTCAAGGGATTAAAGGTCGCTCAATTAGGGTTTCTCAAGGGATTAATGGCCAAACGCGTTTAATCCTCTCACCCATTAAAGATAGAGCTACACTAACAGCAAATGAATAGAGCCTATGCTATAGGTACTGAAAGAGCAAAGAAAGGCACTCTGAAGTTTCAATGAAAGGCACTCGATTATCTGTGCGTACGCTAAATATTTTGGTGCAATTTCAATAAAAGGCAGTCTCTTTCAATGTATAATGGAGTTAGACCTAGACCTAAACCTAGACCTAAACCTAAGCCCTAGCCCTAGCCCTAGACCTAGTTCGTCATGTTTTCAAGGCTTCCAATATCAACTTGCTCTATCACTAGCACTTCAGTGCTATAACGTTGGTGCCTGGATCGGCTTCGCATATATAAAAGCATTCCGCATCAGGAGGGCTCCCCTAGCATAGATTAGTGATCCAGCATGAGCCTATGCGTTCAACGGAACTTACAAAACAAGCGGGCGAAGCGAGGCTTTTATTGGGAGCGCCATCGGGGCATTGTCCATTGATACAGGCGTCAACGTTACAATCTTGTGAACCTGTGCAGGAAATTGCAACTGTTCCTGTAATGAAGAAGCCAAAGAAGCCGAAAAGGAGGTAATTGGGTAGCATAGCTGTGCGTGATTTCTCTGAGGGAATTTGGGGGGGTTCCTGGGTACGTTCTGCTAAGATGAAGAGACAGAACAACATACGGCGTTGGTCGTTATATACTTCATTTCTAGTTCTTAGCATTAGCTGACGGACAACGTCGGAGAAGCCAACATACGTACCTTACCACCAGGTTTCCTTAGTCTCTACGACATAGTAGTGTTAATATCAATCTCATTGGTCAGGTCATAGGCGAACGTACCGATCTGGCGTACCTAGTGAAGATAAATGCCATTGCCGCGCGACCTTCAGTTAGCGTTGCGCGCTACGTATAACTAAGTTACCTTCTCCACTCGGACACGGAAGCGAGGTCCTTCCGGTACCGACGCGAAGGGCGCAACGCTAACTTAAACCGAGTGTGCAACGCTGATTTGGACTCATCCATACATCCACCCTGTCTGTAGTGCACCCTTCCCAATAAACGAAAATGGTCCATTTTGGCGCCATCTGTGCCTATGTGATGTGCAAGAAGAGGCGTACAGACACCAGATGGTCAGGAACGACCTTTTGCTGACATGACCTTGTGATTGGAAGATTTCACCGTCCTTCATGCATTGAAAGAAACCCTGGTTTCTTCAGGAAACAGATACTAAACTATTGGCGGGAAAAAAAGCTCAAGTTCACACATGGGTGACTGCCGCTGTTTTTGAGAGAACTAGACACTGCTGCCCTCTCAGAGAAGGAAGCTGATGTTGACTAGCCAAACATCATCACTATTATCTGAACTGCTGTTTATGTTATGCCGGACATTTGTCGATAAATTAACAAAAAAGACCTAATTTCATCACTGCTTCCATCTTGTCTTCTTACTGTGGCTGCTTCAAAGCTGAGTTCGAGACTGTTAGCTCAAGAATGGCCTTATTTTTACGCCTTGTCTTCTTCTCCAGATATCAAGAGCCTGCAAGGTTGACTCTGAGTAGTTCACAAGCCAAGCTTCGACATTGGCTACAAGTACGCCACCTGTAACTACCTCAACTCCCAAACTCTCGATTGCTTTCCTTCGCCGTGTCGCATTGTGTAAAAGTCCTCCTATCTTGTCACTCGTCCGGTCCTCTTTTTGTGCCGACCGGAAACAGCCGGCGTCTCAGATTGCCGTATCCTCTGTACCTGTTCGTCCTTCGTTATGCTATTTATAATCCTCCTAATATAGTACGACGTGTCAGACGTCAATTCACAAAGCCGAGCTACCCAATAACTATACCTAATGTAGTTCATGATCCAGAGTTCATCCTCCTCGACGGACATTCAGGAATCTCGAAGTAAGCCCCCATTGGTGATTTTTTGGATGCTATACCCATCCCACTAGGTACCTGTGCTACTGGCTCACATAGGCCAGTATCTGGTCATTTGAATATTACGCCAACATCCTTTGTGAGGCTCGGCACAAGGAAGCGTCATCAAGTAATCGCGGCATAGACATTGTTTCGTCGTCCTGATGCTGAAGCAGAGTATAAAAGCCTGTGCAGCTCGCTATAACATGTTTCCCGCTTTATCAGTACAGGCTCCGTTGACACCGACGTGGTACAGCGCAACACTCAAAGTCCAAACTAGCTCCTGCATTCGTAATTTGGCATTAGAATCTCAGCATGCGGCCCTCTCTAGCTCTTTTGTTCTTACAGTCCGCCGCCGCCGCAGATGTCCTGATCCAACTCATCGATGGAGACAGCTGCCGTGGCAATGTCATCGGCAATATGCAAGAAAATCCGGGTGCCCAGTTCTCAAGCAGCGGCTGCCAGACCTTCGGCAACTATACCTCCGTCAAGGTAATGCTAGCCTTATATTTCCAACACCACACAACACCTTTGTTCAATTACTGACAGCACCATCCACAGGCTATAACTGTGAACAAGGGGTTCAAATGCAATCTATATTCCGACTCGAGCTGCCAGAACGTTATATTCTCGGTCGAGACACCAACGTGTGCTGCCTTCCGTGGCGCAAGTGCCATCTGCTTTAGCCAAGCCAAATTTGACAATCCTCTCGCTGGCTCCACTGCCGTGGTCACGATTGGAAAAGCCCGTGCGGACTACGATCCTCAGAACCCTATTGGAGATTTGGTCATCTCGGCCGTGAAAACTGCTTGCGAGGATACAGGATGTGACCCCAATGCGCAATCCAGCGACCAAGGGATCACGACAGTTGACAGCCACTGTGTGGGTCACGCTAGGTTAGTAACATGGTTGCCGTTCACACCGGTTAGAACAATGCTTATTGCACCTAGGTGTCCAAGCACAACCTGCTCGGCCTTTTGCAACATCAAAGGCACATTCAGTAACGCCGCCCAGCGAGACTACATGGCAAACCTCCTGAAAGAAACTGCTAACCAAGCACATAAAGAGGGTGGCATTGCTACTTTTTTGCAAGTGGTGCTGAGAAGCGAGACGGGAGCTATACTGGCTCAATTGGAGGCCGATATGACTGCCTCATGTACGACGGGAGGGGCGAAGGCTCAGAATGACCTTGACTGTGGAGGTCTCTCGGAGACAGCTATCAAGACTGCACTTGATGCAATCCCGGAGGTCGGAGGTATCGCGTCGGCGCTTTTTGAGCTTACATGTTTGGGGGTGAATAAGCTTGGTTCTTGATATAATGGTGGTGGTATGTGGGAGCGGAACGGATACCCCCGACGTAGGGGTAGAAGTCTCAAGCGAGGATCGCGAAGTAACCCCCATTTTCTGTTCGATAGATTTCTGTCTTTATATCTTTTTCAACATGCTTTGCTCTCATTATTACTTATAGGAGTATCTTACATTAAAATTTTGTTATATTAAATATACACATATGAACTTACTTTAGAGTTTGTTTTAAGTTATCAAGTTGTACGAGGTAAATTACTACTAATAAAAGCATTCTTACAGCCTTTATATTACACTTGCGCCTTAGGGTGATTGCACTGAAGACGAATGGTGGTTGGATGGCGAGGATGCGGACCTCGGGCCTGAAGCAGAACACTACTTAGACACATGAGTAGTTACGTGATTAATTCTGCATTTTGAGTAGGTCTCTGCGCCTCCGGGACTCTGTCAAACATAGAGTTCTAAAGCAATAAAGTGACTCTAGGATTGGAAGTATATAGTAAGCGTATACTCGCTTGATAGTCTGCATCGTTAATGAAATCTTCTGACTAGAAAGCTACACACTTAACATTTACTGTTTGGAATTTATACTGTGCTGTGGTTTATTGACGGTCGCAAACCCAATACCGCGATACCTATTGCCCTTGTACTTTTATTGCATATAACTGTGCCCCAAGGAAGGTTGTCTACTAGTACTAAGGTAGCCTGGTTACTTTGTATTTTTAGCGTGCTAAGTACTAGCATTTTACCTAGCACCTTCGAATCTTAGACAGATTACGTGCTAGAGCCTTATAAGTAATAATGCCCTTCGCCCTTTTAGGGATACCGCTTATAGCAGTTGTTTATCTCTTATTTCTTACCTAAGCAATCTTCTCCTGCGAAGCTAGGTTATTAGTAAACCCACTAAGTTTAAAAGTTATCTAAGTTATGGTACGTTAGAAGTAGACAAAGTAGCTAGGCCCTAACACTTTTTTTTACTTGTTTATTCCTTTTAATGTCTTCCCTTGGAATAAAAGGTCGCATTATCATTAGTAATATACTCTAATTAAATGTTAGGGGATATGCAGTATTTAATTATGTTATTTGGATCAATTATTTCTTTCTTATTATAACAAAACCCTATTTACTATAATAAGTAGGTTCTAGAGAACAGCCTAGAGGATATTTTAGACAGACTAAGTATATCTCGACTAATCCAATCTACACAAAGAGAAGGTAAGTTAGGATAAGGCCTAAGCTAACGCTATTTTTTACTGGCTTAGTAAATATAATAAAACGATAGAGGTTAGCATAAATATAGTTTAATATATAGCCTACTTATTCTCTAAGTTAATAGATTGTCTCTTCTAGTTGCATATAATGCTTGGATTAGAGTAGCAAGTTATATAAAGACAACTAGTAAAACTTTATACTCTAGTATAGCTTTAGATAGTTTAGGAATTTATACTCGCAAGTGTTTATAGGTTCTTCTATAGAGATTTTAAGGTACTACTGTTACTTTTTTTAAGGCTACCTTTAACCTTAGAGAGCCTCTATTATTAGATTTAAGGTAGTTTTTAATAATTTACTATAATAATGCTTATGTAGTTAATTAAAATGTGTATTAATTATATTCTGTCCTTAGTGTTCTTAGACCTAATAACTTTTCTGTATACCCTAGTAGGGAGCTGGTATACCTTTTAAGCTAGCTATATTATGTGGACGTACTTTAGTAATATACTACGACTAATAGTACTATCTAAAAATATGTTGTTAGGGTTATTATTTTTTAGTAATAGAATATCCGCGTTAGGCTAAGCCCTTTATATATATTTTAAAACGCGCCCTATTAATATAGTAAACTCCCTACTCTATAACTCTAAATATATATTATTCCTTAGAATACGTGTTAATTCTATAAGATAATAAGATCTAATAAATTAAATTCTCTATTCTAAATACTACGTTACGTTTTAATACATAATTAGATTTACTCGTTTACCTACTTTAGTGTAACAACCTAATAATAGATAAATAGATCTATACGTCTAATTCGTTAATGCTTGTCCCTAATCCTCTTAATTTCCACTTTGCTTCTTTCTGCACCTATTCTATAGGTTCTAATAGGGGCGTAGGTAATAGTTAGCTAGATTTTTGTATGCATTCCCTAAACCCTAATCTATTAACTGCACTCTTAATACCCCTTTAAAGGCTTGAAGAGGGAAGTTATATAAGATATTTATATTTTATTATTAATAATAAGATTCTAATATAATTACACTCTATATCTAAAGAAATATAACTTTAGGATTAGGTATAAAAATTAGCTTTCATTTCCCTAGTAGCTTTATAGGTTGGCTAGTTATTAGTAGAGTAAATATCACTACTACGCTCTTACGTACGATTCTAGCCTTAGCTTCAGCTTTAAGGGTTTTTTCTTCTAAGTTGCCTTTACCTTTAACTTAGCGGTAGTAGAAAAGCTTTTTTCTTACTACATTTATCCTTAAATACTATTTAAGTATATCTACCTAATTAAACTTTAAAGCTTCTAAGTTAATCTCTACCTCTCTTTTCTTATACCTTAAAGTATTCTTTAAGTTTATAATGTAGATAGTTCTAAAGGTAAGTAGCTTAGTAGTTGTTCTAGGAGCTACTTCTTAGTTATATTTTAGAAGTAGGTAATAAAGTGCGATCTTAATCTTATTAGCTGTAAAGAAACAACTAGGGTAGGTATGCATTCTATACCTAAAAGCTAGTGATTAGGACTTATACTAACGAAGTATACCTTATTAGTATATTTAGGCTTTTCTCGTAAGCGTAACTAGCGGTATATATTAAATTTCTCTAGGTTTTCGTATAAAGCTAGGTTATCCACTTAAGTAGTATTAACTATAATATACTAACCCTTACGGATAGTAATATTCTCTTTTTCTAAGTATACGTTTTTAGTTATAATCTAGCGTATGCTTACTTTATATATATTATTAATATAATCGTATTAAAAAGCCAGGTAGATTAAAACTTACGCTAATTATTAGGTATAACTCTCTATACTTCCTTTATTATACTGTCTAACAGCTTTATATTATATAATAAGGTTTTGCTCTAATAATCTTTTTTTAGGACGCTAATTATTTCCTAGCGTAGTAGATCTATTAGCGCTAGGTTGTTAGCTAAGAGTAGTATAATTTTTAATAAGAGATCCAACGTGGTGTGTATAGTAGTAAAAGATAGAGTAAGCTAAATAGATATATAATTATAGCTAAAGCCCTTACATTCCGCTTCGGCCTAATTAATTAAATTATTAAACGTTAGAATTAGTTTTCCTACTATATAAGCTTGTTTTTTAATTGTGCGACGTTTTTTAATTATAGGCTTTATTAGCTCCTAAGCGCGCTACATCTAGTTACGAACTATCCTATATTATAGAGAGAAGATAGGAAGGAGGAATTTAACGCTACTAGGTATAAGCGTTATTTTTTATGCTGCTTAAAAACAGTCTACAGTATATTTCTTTATAACTTTAAGCTAATTTTAGTTACGGTAAAGTTTATTGCCTAAGAAAACACGCGACGAAAAACGGGTAATAACGTCTAGTATAGATTTTAAAATAAGGGTTTCTTTCTAGTCTACTTTAAATTAGATAATATTAACTATAAAAAGACTATCTAGATTAGAAGCCTTACTAGTAGAATTACTAAAGATAAGGTTAAATGCGAAGGCAGCTTTAGACGCTAGGGGCGCGGTAATAGTATCTAGATGTATACGTTATAAACTACGTATCTTACTAAATCGACGTCTTATACTAAACTTACTTAGAAGTTTAGTAAGTGATTTCCTAGCAAGACTCTGTACCACCTATCCCTAGTGATCTAAGATACTTAGAGGCTGGAATCCTAGAATATGAGTGTGGAAGTCCTAAAAGGTTAGTATTTCCTGCCTTAAAACGAAATAGTAGATCTATCCTACACTTCTAATTGCTTTCCTAAAGCTTAAACCTTTTTTGTTCCAAATACTATTTACACAGCGTAATAGTAGAATAATTATTTCTCTGTTATTATTAATTATTTTAAATGTACTACTAGGAAACCGCTTTTTAGTATTATCTAAGATCTTTATACCGCGTTTCATAGCGTCTAGTTGCATTATAATTATTAGGGAAAACTACGCTAGAGGGTTGGCATGAGGAATATTGCTACTTTTCCTACCTAAGACTAGTATTGCAATTGCAGCAGTAAGCAATATCGAAGTAATAGTAACTAGGTTAAGGATAACTAGGGGTAGGCTGCTAGCAGACAGGGCACTCGAGGATTATAAGGGCTCCATAATCCAAAAAACTATAAGTATCTAGATAGGTATAAATCACGAGGCGAAGCTCAATCAAAAATTGTTGAATTCCAAATATAAGGCAATTAGGGGTGAATTTATCTATGTCTTTGCACCAACCTCATAGTTTCAGTTCGGATTAATGTTGCATCCAATCCCCGCTCCTCCTAGATGACGAGATCTACTCTAATATTAACTCTCTACCACTCATTTGTCTCGTCCTTAGTAATACTAGCGTTAGCAGGGTAGCGAGGTTATAACAGGTGTATTGCAACCAATCGTCGCGCTGCTAGTAGATCGGGTCGCGGATTTGTTAATAGCTGCTCGCTCCCAGGTTTGCAGTATCTTAGTCCGCAATTATCCGTCAACGTCTCCCCTATCTCACAACTCAAAGGGTCCAATTAGCTGTCAATGCAATACAACTACTGGCGCCATACCTACATACAGTTCACATAGGAGCTGCAGCGAGCCGCACCGGAGAAACCCCATTCATAGAATGTTTGCTACTCGGCTCAACGATAACTAGACATATAAGCCCATCATTCTACCGTTTTTCGGTCTTAAAACGGTAGAGATTTTCTTCCTATCAATCGAGGCAGGACGAGAAACCATAAGAAAGAAAAACATTAATCTCAAGTTCCTACACATAACATCAACACAAAGCGTGACTAACGAAACATCACACAGTCTACACGCTTATGTCCAAAGGGGTCTCCATTCACACTATCTAACATATTTATTACGCCGCGAAATCGAACGGGAGACGCTACATATAGAATACCTCTCCAATCTTGTTTCCGCTATTCATCACCTAGTATAGGAGGTAAACATAATAGAACTTACGAATCCCTTCTAATATGCGATAAATTAATAGTGCTAATATACACCCTACTACTGTTACAATTATGCTCATAATTCATATATTAGATCATAGTGCAGCAGTTAAAAGGACGAACAGAGGACATTAGTAGAGCACGACTGCGCAGTTGTACACTTAAGGTCACGTAACACACTATCACGCCAAGCACCACCATCACGGATAGCATACAATCTACAGATGATCGGGGAACAGGCACGTATATATACGACCAAGATGTCCCCCCTAAACATCGTGTTCAATTTGAAGCTCAACCTTAGACCTAGATAGCAATACATCTATCAGATAGAACGCGTGCGTTAAGGTCGGATCTGCACAATCAAGCAGAGACCACAGCACTAGCCCAGGGGTAAAAGCTCACGAGAGAGTTGGCAGACATAAACACAGCAGAATCAATCCATAAAAACATGATCACCGATGAAAAGTATTTTCATCGCATGCGAGCATCATATCTGACACGTAGTCTCAGTCGCCACGGCTGCGGAAAATTCGGTTGCAACCAGCGCTCCTACTACACGAGTACACCTGGATCTCTCGTATTTCCAGGTCCACTTACTAACCTTTCGTAAAGAAGACAATCAATACACTAGTACTTCATGAAAATCCCTATTGGAAGGGAAGTAGCCGCCGCAGACCCGGCTCAGGTTTTGGGATTGGAAAAAGACAAGAAAAAGATTCTAAGTTACTAGGACCGTTCTTCTTCCTCATTGACTCAAACCAACATTTGTTCCGCCTTCTTTTCAGAGTGATTGATACCGTTGCACGTAGCTGGCATACGGATTTTGGCGATGTGACCGGAGTGGTAGTGGAATGTGTTAGCGTTAGCGTTAGCGTTGCGCCCTACCCGGGCCACCGCCGAGGATCTCGTGCAGCATATGGTCATGCTCGTGAACACAGATAGCGGTGAGCAATTCAAGACGGCCTGGCTGTCAACACGAAGAACGTTCCAACGAGCCTGGTGCATTAGTGGCATTTGTAAATGCAGGCATATCCGTGCACGCTGTCACGAAGCTTAGGCATGTTTACACAAAGAAACAGCCCCACCTGCAATCATAGGAAGAGCGCGCTCATGCTACTTTACGTTGAAGCATCAGCGCCTGACTTAGAATTAGCGCGCAACGGCACCACAGTTCTGAGGTAATATAGCTTTGCAGGAACGGAAACGACGCGTGGATCTGTCAGAGAGAATGAGTGCATGGAGGTCGGTTCATTGTATGCAAAACATTTATCTGACAGGATCACATCGCTCACGGATGTGCATTTTAACCGACTAACTGCCATTGCTTACGCCAGGTATGCGTTGTAGGGAAGTAGCGCGCAACGCTAACTAAGTTATGTTACACTTGACCTGTTTCGACTAATTACACTCTTTCTATTAAGATGCCGTGGATCCGTTGCTGTGACTGAGGTTGAGATTGAGGTTGCTGATGTTAAGGCAACGTGCGCCAGTAGACCTCTCTTATTCGGGCTAGCGTTGCGCGCTATCCCTTATTTGGGGATACCACCCCTCGCTACCTTGGGGGAACTCTTCTGAGCGCGAATAGGCAGTTCGTACATACTCGACGCTCTGCAACCAGTTGGGGGCGTTCCATGACGAGATGTCAAGTCCGGGGCTGGTGTCGTTCATGGGGGTGCTCCGGGACTCTCAGTAAGCTGGGTAACCCGGGCTCGTTCGACTGAGGCGGCTGTTATATGGTGCTGCAGAGGTCGTGAAAGTGGGTTTAATCGTGTTCCCAGGGGTTGGTGCCAGTGTCGGAAACCGCGCATTGGATGGAAGAGTGAAAGGGGCCGGCGGTGGTTGTCTCTGTCTGAGGCACTCTGGTGTGAGCAACCGTTCCCTGTGTCGCGCATCTTCCGCTTCTTGCGCAGCCTGTTCTGGAGTACTCCCATCGCTAATCAGCTGTTGAAGGTATTGCAGCTTTCTCTTTCGCTTTTCCCCTGGAAGAAGCCTCATGTCAATCCGAGTGCAGACGTTTCATTATCGAAAAAACGTACGGTAGTTCCTCGAAGCTATCCTGTTCTGTTGCTTTCGGATCTCGCTATTGGCCTTTTTGGGCTTCTTTCTTGGCTCATGCTGTGGACCCTGGCATTCCGCATTGTTGAGGACACATCGTAATGTTGGTTGGGGCCGAAGGTCTGTTGTGGAAAACATGGCGCCAGCAGGTGGTATTATCAAAAGTGACCGCAGTCACCAAGGTAGTGCAGCCGTTCTATATGTATGCCAAGGCTTCTCGAACTTCGGAGAAAACCATCGAGCCCGATGAGGCTTCACATCTAGCTAATGCCTGTCCATGGGTGGCTGAATAATGAGTCGATAAGAATAGCACTGAGCAACTGACTGCCCGCTGGGTCCTTCCGAAAGCAAATTTAACCTTAAAACGCTTGGAAGCATGACCTTGGATTTGAAGAGTGGCGCACGTTAAGAGTGCGGGCACATGCGTTCTCACTTCCGTAGCCTGTAGGGGCATGTTGACGGAGGCGTTATGGCGGAGAGCAGATGTCATGGAAGGCGTACATCGGTGACCCGGTGAGCAGAGCATCTCCCTGAACTATCAATAGATGGATGGGCATGGCATGTGGACGATAAGGTCATCTACAGGCAGTGAATTGTCCTAAAGCGGGACTCGTCGCCCGTTCGTCAGCCACAGTCTCTCTATGTGAAGGAAACGATTGAGCGGTGGATGACATCTGCGGGCTAACCGCACAACGGCAATATCACCTAGTTAGAGATAACCGTGACTCCGAGGGTAATGAGTGAGTGAGGTAAGAAAAGAAGCTGGATAGCGTTGCGAGAATGCCGTAAAGAGATCCTCTTACCCCTTAGTGGGCGCCGTTCAGCTCTGTAGTTCCAAAGCGGTGTCACTGCGGACCAATCGCTTATATGCACGACTGATGCATGGTAACAGCGATTAATTTTTTATTAGCAGGTGATGCGCCGCTTTGACCTATGCGTCTACAATTAGTACATTAAATAGGTATGGATCATACCTGCGGCGTTGCTAGAAGAGACCTGTATGCGACTCAGGTTTAGTACGAGGTTTAGAATAACTATTTAAGACCGTGTTTCAGTTTTAACAATGTATTATTAAGTGAATTTTAAGACTAGGCTTCTTAAGTAGGTAAATTACGGCGGTCTTCTCGCTTGCTTAGGCTATTTGTATGTCGGAGTTTTTATTGCGACGTGTCTGAGTTGCCTCCACAAACTATCCAACCGTATTCCCTATTACTGGATATTTATATAATAACGTTAGTATGGAGACCTCTTAGTCTTGTACATGTGCTTATAAGGCCATATTAGCCGCATTATCTGTCGGGATCTAATGGCTAAGGCGCTTATGGCTAACGTAAGGTACGCGCTTATTATTAGTGCCTTGTTTAATAATGGAAGTATCTTCCAGCGTCTTTATAGCATAATTACAGTACTCTTTTAAGGACGTATAGTAGCATACTCTATAATACTCGTAGGTTGTTCTCTCCGTACAGAGCCTCGTTTGCATTCTAACTTACTAGAAGCGTAAGACTCACATACTATAATTATATCTCTATTAGATAGTACTAGTAACGACTGCAAGAAGCCCGTCTCAAAGGCTTTAACTATTAGACAGCAACTTAAGCTATTAAGTAGCACGGAAGGTTTCTTTTAAAAAACCCTAAAAGTACGGAACTAATTCTTTAATAATACTATTCTCTACCGTATCTTTAACTATAAGTATAATATTTCTACTTCTAAGAAACGGTACTAATAAGAGAATTAGTATATATACCCTAGAAAATCTCTCTACCTATTAGAAACGACCTAGCTTCCTTCAGCTCTGCTGTCTTAACTACACAAATCTACGCCTAGATTACTAATGCTGAAACTAAACTTTCTAAATTTATATCTTATAGCACCTTTAGCTACCTACGTAGCTAACTTACTACTAGTAAAGGCTAACGCAATCTCTATACTTTTAGAGTTAAAGAAGGCATCGTTGCTATCCCCTTTAAAGCTAACCATAGCTACTTTAGCCGCACGTATTAATTCCTTAAATATTACCTATAGACTAGCTCGTGTACCTATACTATATATCCCGCTACTATAGCCGATAGCGCCGCTACTCTCCTATTACAGCATCTTAACTACATAAATAGAGGCGATAAGTGTAACTACGTCTTCCGCGCTGCGTATTATAATCTAACATCCTACAATCCTACTTACGTATAGTTAAGCGGGCAATAGATAACGGAGCGGCCTAGCAGCAGCAATATAAAGAGAACTAAAACAGTTACCACGCTAGTAAGCAACTAGTAGAGAGGAAGATCTAATACATATAGTAATCCTCTAGGTCTGTAGCGTATTAATAGCTTTAAGTAGTTCTCTTTAGTAATAGATTCGCATATAACCTTTCTGCTAGCGCGGATAGAGAAGGGCATCTTAACCTTCTTTACGCTAATGTAATAGGCTGTAGTTATAGATATAACGGCAGGGTTAGGTGCGATAGAGAGTAAATTAAATAGGCTAACTATCTAGCAGTTAAAGAATAAGCTTAGTACGAGGCCGGTACCAACTGCTAAGATCATTTTAGCAGGGATAAGGGCGTAGCTAATTAGGGAAGATAGTAAGGGTACACGCGAAATTACTATAATACTTAACATTACGTATCTACACATAGCGCTTAGCGCAGTTAAGCTCTAAGGCCGTAGGCTAGGGATTTTAAGAGCTTTTGCGCGGGTAAAGAGGCTCATAAGTAGTAGGGCGCTACTAGCTAAAGTGCTAGCTTATATACGCACATTAGCTAACAATACTATTAACTATGCGGCTATAATGTATCTTAGCTTCTTTATAGTGGTAGTTACTAGAATTGCAGAGCAGCTAAAGAGCTTTACCTCTACGCCTATAAAAGCTTAAGGTGTCCCGCTCAACACTGCTGCAGAAGCTATTACGCTAGCTCATCTTTTAGCGCCTGTTGCGAAGGCTATATGCTCCAAATATACGATCGCCGGCCTACAGGAATGCATAGAAAGCATTAGAGTTAGCTACTTAGAAGATAAGCAGGAGTTTAACGTTGCAAGACTATACAGGGAGGCTAATGTCTGCTCAATCTAGGAGGGGACAACGGACGTCTTAGCACATAACGTTGTGAGGGTTATCAAAGGTAGAAGAGGCCTAGAAGTCCGAAAAGTATTCAAGAATTGGGCTAATAAGAGGCTTGACACCTGGGCATCGGAATGGAACGAAGCGAAGGAGCTTGTCAAAGCGGACGTTGGACGCTTGGAGGAGATGTATGAGCTGACAAACGAAGAGCTAGTGTATCAAGGCCGATCGGTGCTCGAGAGCCTGGCCTGGATCGTAGCTAGCGTCATGCTAGTTGAAGACGCAGGGAGGTCCAGATATAGGGACGAAGTGACGGTGGAGATGGCAAAGCGGTGGATCTCGCGGAAGGCGAGTGGGCTGCACAAAGACGCTGCTGCATGGAAGGATTCGGCGAGACTGGATAGGCTCATTGCGTTTGCAGAAGCGAGCACGGATGTGGCCGCTAAGCTCTAACGCGCATTCTTAGCGATAAGTAGTAGCAATCAGGAATGGCTCCAGCTCCCTCGGCTCCTCGAATGCTTGATCAAGAAGGGATAATCTTGGCAGTCAGAGTAATCCCGCCAGTATGCCTGTGTAATGCTAGCTAAATGAATTCCTGTACGGGTCTGTGGCTGCGCAGAAGCATAGCAGCGCGTTGCAGGTCTTGTTTGGTGCAAGAGCGTATTCCATCCTATAGACGCATACACTTGGAGCTACAAAGGCTAGAGTTAACGTGGATATGCGCTGTCAAGCCCATAGGTTGAATGGAGGCCCAGTCAATTGCGGTAATGGATCGATCGTTGATGCAAGAATGCAGTTCATAGTGAATAGAAATAGGGGTATTTCCTACGTTCATTTTTATGCAACGATATAGGTTCAGACCATTTAAAGTTTAGCAAATTATTAGGAAACCCCCTTACTATACCTACGAAACGTCTTTATAGGTAGACAAAACCCTAATACTTTACTAGAAAATACTAACAGCGCCTAGTAGGCTCGAAATACTGCATTTAGCTAAGCTAGGTACAAGTCTAGATATTAGATATAATAAGGGTCCCGCTCTATGCGAGCTCAACAGGCAGAACTGTCAACCCAAGTCCCGCTTTAGACCACCCTAGATTAAGATTAGTGGAATTCTTATCATCCAAAACCTCAAGAAACGTCATAAACCAAAAGTGAGTAGTCCCGACACCGTAGCTTCACCGGACTAGCTAATGGCCAATGAATCCGTCAAGGCTCATATTGTCCCTAGGGTCATAGAAACCCAAGATTTAGCCAGTCCATGACAGCATAGACAATCTAATTAAGACTTTTGCACGCCACGGATGCTCGGGGCCCATGATAATTTATCGTCTTGCTTAACGTCGGTTCATCGACAAGGGACATATTGACAAATGTGAAGGAGATAATTGACACCCCCATTCGAAAACCACAACGACGTTATGTATTAATGTGAAAATGAAATCTCCATATAAATTGGGCCGGCGAAACATATCCAAATTACAGAATTAAAATTTATAGTGTGGTTCATATCACGTGCGTAAACAGTTACCTGTGTGTCCATCCTAGCTAAGGACGTTACCTTGTGTTTTATTCTACCTGCGTTGAGACTAAGTAACAACACTCTAGAGTCTGCGATAATTCATTCTTATATCTCATTTTATAAAGTCTTTACAGTGATCACATCGTATGAAATTTATTTTCGTGCCTACACAGTTTGCCCGTCCCCTAGATATCCTCCATTGAGCATACTGGAAGATGCCATCGCCATAATGCTCAGGCGCTTTGAATTTGCATTCTCGAAGATATTTCGGCATCTTGACGGCTGACACAGTAAGGACGTCAAATCTGGAAGTTAATCAGCATAACCATGAGACTATTCTAGACGGACACAGCATTGCCGTGTTGAACATTCATCGCTTACACATATCGGTTCCCCGAAACGAAAGCTGGGCTTGACACGACATGGGTTAGTGGAGTCGCTTCCCACTGTCCAGGCGATGCCTCATGAAGATAACGGATTCCACCCAGGAATCGGGCGATACGATCTATGCAGCTTTTAGTATTTGATCAGTCAAGCGGAAACCCTCCGCCGCCGCACTTACAGACCAAGTCTACGTCCGCGTTCGCTTGCTCCGCAAGGCTCTCTGTGCTGAGGGGGTGGTCGCTACAGGCGACATTGTTGAAAAGTCCAAGGTCTAAGCCGACTCGAACTACAATGGGTGCAATGGGCTAATCGCAATGGTGAGCACTTTACTTGATAGTTGTTGATATTCTCTCTCCGAGTACGCACCGCAGTCATCATCTGTGTTATCTCCGCTATTGGGCTTTGGAGAGTTGAAGAAAGCATTCGACTCAACCCAAGAGCTTCCTTCCTTGTCGCCTCATCACTCCTAAGTTGCTGAGGTAAGAAGCTATTAAGGCGTTGAATGATATCTAAAGGATCCATGATAACTTTTTGAGTACGTAGATGTGAATATAAAAGACGATGTGTCGTGTGGGACAAGTGTTAATGAAGGAAGAATGGATTTGCATTCGCCTATATGTTATCAAAGAACTGCAAGATTTCTAACGTTAGAGAGGAAAATTTGTATCAAAGTATGTATGGTTGCTAACTGTCCCAGAAAAGCAATGTTGAAACTCCGAGTAGTTAATTAGCAGCACATACAAATTAGTTTGCTTTCCACTGCAGCTAATTTGTTCTACAGGAGGGAGAGAACCTTGCGTAATAGGTGGCAACTCCTGCAGTAAGGCAACTACCGGGACACCCAAACACCGGCAGTTGATTGAATGTACGATAAGTTGTAACGGCAGCGATAAGGGCACATGAATAACCCTCCCCCGCATGGCTTGTTATCTGAAATCACGTACAGGACTAGCTTATGGGACTCTTATTGGATAGCACTGCAATTATTAAACGCGTAGTGTGTCGAAATAATGAAATACTCGGCTACTAGCCATAGTATCTAGGATAGTAACTACTTTCTATCTTTTTGCAGTTCAGCTGTCCCCGGCTGAGCGGCACCATGATATTGAGCCACATACCTGGTGCATGGATATGGCTGATGCTTTTTTCTAGGACGTTACCATCCCATCTCAGCAAGCTCAGACGGAGAAAGAAGACACCTATGCTAGCGTTCCGCGCTACTGAAAAGCTTAAATATCATCCAATAGATACCTTGTATCTAATTTCTCAAAATAGAGGCCTATTGCGGTCTAGTACCGGCTGATCTGACGTCTGAGCTCACCGAGACAACTAAGACGACAGCTTCGCCATATATATTTCTTTATCTGGTTAGAGTGTTGTCACCGTCTTGCAGTTTGCAGCGTTTCGATAGCGCATAATAGGTATTATTACTTTGGAAATAAAGGAGGTGGCATATCTCACCGGCATACGACTGCATGTCATAGAATTAGAAATGGCAATATCAATGTCGTGTAAATCCTATGAAAATAATGCAAAATTGGTGAGGGAGAGTATGTGCAAGTCCATGAATGGGCTTGGCAGTACATAACGAAACATCTTGATCGCGCTTCCTCAGATGAATATTTTTGGGTTTGCAATAATCATGCAGTCGTCGCACTCCTCTGTGTACCTCCAGACTTTGACTATTTCGAGACCAACAGAATTGAGCAAAGAGAATATTTCCTCTTCGCTTCTTTCCTTCGCCGCCAGACATGTCATCATGAACATATCTAGGATTGTTGCTCGCCATGGAGCATCCTTTTCAGGAAGTATCATATCATCTATCAGAAGCACTGAGTCTTCTCCCATAGCAGATATTGTATTCTTGAGGATCTTTCGTGCTTGCTCATCGGGATGATCATGAAGGATATTGCGCATGTAGTATGCACGAGCGCCCTTGACGGGCTGAGGAGTGAAAAAATCATACACCATCGATCCAATGCCCTTTGGAGGATTTGCCGACGCCATGACCGATTCGGTACCCTGGATTATGATTCAGCCGGCAAGATTGCGGTACTTTGCTCGAAGTGCAATGCTCTGGTGTCCAAGGGACGAACCAATATCCACGAAAAGTACACTGTCAGCAGTTGTACCTTGACCACACACTTGATCAAGCGGGAATACATCATGCCATAGCGGCAGACCTTGTCGGTTATGAGCTACCCACATCATGAACTGTTGCAAAGATTCTGGATGAGCTTCCAAGTAGCCGAACGGATGTCCTTCCCACTGGTAGGCAGTATTCCATGGTGCGTCTATTGGGTCAGTGACATCTTCGTATGCCCGATCTTTGAGATATTCCGGCAAGACGAGGTAAGAAGGCTAGATCAACTGTATTAAGTATATAACGCCCTGACCATTTGGAGCTGCTGGAGACTGGGTGACGTTGTTGGCGAAGAACACATCCTTTTCTTGTTGCGTTATCATATCGAAAGCCTGGTAGTATCGTAGAAACCGCTTCATCAACGCTGGATGCACACTGGTCTTAGCAGCCAATGCATCACTACTCAGGCCTGTTTCGGCAGCGACAAGGCTCTTGAAAATACCAGCCTCGATTCCGATACGAGCCATGATACCTTGTAAGGCCTGTAGGTGATGAGCGATTATCGACAGTACCAGGAGATATCCTCAAACATACCGTAGCACCGAGTCGATATACAGTGTCTCCAGGCATCTCAACAGCTGCGTTCAAGGATCTAGCAGCGTCCCTTAGCCGGCGACGAAGACTATCATTGTGGAGAAACTCAGCCGGTGGGTGTTGACTCAAAGCCTCCATTTGACCAATCAAAGATTCATGATTCGTTATCGCCATGATGAAGAGTTCCTGGTGGATCCAGAGCAGAAGTAAAACAAATTCTAGTCTTTCTTAAGTCTCTAACTTGTAAAAGACAACTGCAGAACGTTTAGTCAGAGTATCTCAGAACCTAAACAGACGCCGTAAGCTTCGTGTGTTGCCGCATCTTTGAAACAGATATAGCAGTACATTAAAATGTTAGCTCCAACGCCGGTCCCCGACAGAGAAACGGGCTGAGCTGAGCCTTCGGTAATAGAACCTAGATTCTAGCCCCGAGCTATCGTTTTCATACCCCGCTGTGATTGCGCTCACAATTGGGTTGCAAAGTGCCCGAGTACATGATTCCCACTGATTTCATTGCTATCGAGTCCTCGCCGCTCCTCAGCTCAGCTAAAGTCAACCGCAGACGGATACGAAAATGGCTTTTAGAAATGAAGGTGGTGACATCCTATAGGATCAGTAGACTTTCTGGCACTCCGATGCGATAATGGATGAACAGACGCGCAAACAAAAGCCAGAATTTCTCAGATATAGAGCGATGTCGTCACCATACCAGCAGACGTTATCCCGAACTACAAGTCCTTTCTCGGCCTGTGGGGAGAAAACACCGAGGAGAAGTTTGATCATCGATTTCAACTCTCAATTATCCAGCACATGAACTTCTGAAAGTTGTGTTTTGACCCATAGGGTATGCCCGAAGTGCACTTCGATCAGAGCCTTTCCCTTCATCTGATCCAAAAACGTCCTTCTCTCCCCAAATCGCTCAATCGATACGAACCAACGGTATATTTCGACTGGAAGAAAAACCTGGATCTTGTGTCATCTGAAATTTAGGATCTCTATTTTCAATACGTCGTGCATGTATGCCGATGCCTAATAGCGGCGTAGCTTTTTACAATTTGTATTTTGGAGGACTGCGCAAGACAATGCAGACTTCGCAATCGAACCGATGGAAGAAGCAACCGTAACATCTGTGAACTGTGATTCGGGTTTAGAACCTACATATATTGTCGCGCATGAAAGCCGCTGCGTGACAGCGGCGAAGCTTATCTTATAACTTGTACTTTCGAAGACTGCACAAGACGATGCAGCTTCCTAATCAAAACAATGATCAGGTGTGATTTGGTTTAGAAACCTGATTGTCAATATTTTTGCGCATCAGCGCCGATGCGGGATGGCGGCGAAGCTTCTCCGACTCCGCAAAACAGAGCAGCTTACAGGCAATTTCGCGGACCGATGCGTGAGCTAATGCGTGCTTAGTGCTATGCACTCATATTTTGCATGCCTAAAGTTTGCATACCAAGCTGTCAGAGAAAAGCAAGGACTTTTCTACGAAAGATCAACAGGCCATAACCTAGATAACCAATTGATTCGAGCAGAGTTTGGGTTTAGAAAGTGGTGTAATGCAATATAACTTTCATACATCTCTGTGGCACAGCATGACAGATTCGCATGCCAGGCGAAACCGGTTGAATATGGCAGAGTATGGGTTCGGTCCCCGTGCCGAAGAGTGCAATGATGTGTAGGGTAGTTGTTGATGTTACCTAACAATTGCGGAGCCATATGCTTCAGGTCGTATGATTTGATGGAAAAGATACGGCGTAGTTAGATGCGACGGTGAGGCAAGATGATCCTAGTCTCTGCTCATTTGGCTTCAGTCCAGTGGTGGGCACTTTGCAAAAGTGTGGACATGATAATCTTGGAAAACTGATTTCCTTTAGCTCCAGAAATGACATGAATAGCCAGATACGGCAGGCATGCCATGGCGTGGTATGGCATCAGCTCATCTAGCACTAACACCTGAGCGCATAGGAGGCTGCGGGTTGGTTCGTCGGTCAATCGGTCGCGCAGCTAACCTGAAATAATATCCTGCTTAATCAGGTACCTGGTGGCGACACGCTTATCTACGACCGGCAGTAGCGCGCTCCAGAAGATGACATCGCGTGGCGAAAGGCATTCCCAAAAGACTCGTACAATCCGCAGATGCTGGAAGGTCATCCCTTCAAGGCCATAAAGTCTGTTCCTGGCGACCTGACTTTCTTCAACCCAAGGAACTTTCATGAAGTCAAAGCATGCGACACGTCTAAGGAGCATCCCAAGCCAGCCATGAGATTCACTGTAAGCTCATTTTTGGGTTATCTCCCGGCCCGGAAAGGGGAGCCAGAGAAGTTAACTTTGTGGTCTTAAACTGGGGAGGTGATGATGCTAATGGCTAATATTGGCGTTTTCCGTGTTTACAATGGCAAATACTGGCAAGAAATTAAAGGAAGTAATTTCGCACAGCCGCTTTGAAATCTAACGAGTCGAAACATGTCTTTGAATGATCAAGAATGGCATAAAATAAGAGTGGAAGTGGAGTTCCTTACCCATGTATCCACGCTCTACTGAGTATGCGATTTATTCTGTGTTACTTTAATTGCAGCACCAAAGGGTCGGCGCCGTTAACACAACCGAGACTGGCTTTAGAACGGCGAGAATGATCCTGTGCAAGCTGTAGCCGAAGTTTTACGAAGTTGGAGGAATGGATAGAATTCATGGATCAGACCAGTTCTATACACAATTGTCGATAAGACAGAGCTGTATAGCTCTAACTTCAAAACATAATCTGCACCATTATAACACGAACTACCGCTTGTTCATATTCGACAGAACCTAGAAGGTTGATTGACTTATTCAGAGGGTACTGATCCATCTGATCCTGCACTCTATTTCAGTAGACGCACAATCTCGTCATGTCCCAATTTCTTCGCAAGATCCAAAGCCGTCAGGCCAACCTCGTTCCTGTAGTCCCTGGCAGCACCCTTCTGGAGGAGGAACCTGACCGATTCGACGTGCCCTCCCTCAACCGCACAATGTAGCGCCGAACCCCAAGCCTCGCTTTCTCGTTGCACGGGGACTGTAGTGTACTCTCCGTACGGATGTATATTAATGTCAGCGCCATGGTCCAGGAGCATCTGCATGATATCAACACTGCCGTGAATAGCAGCATGGAGAAGTGCCTTGGGCGCCTTTTCCAACATTGCATTGTGCGCTAGCAACAGTGCGGCCATATTCTCGTCACCGCGGAGGCAGGCCAGCTCGAGCGGATTGTTCCCCATCTGGGTGTCCTCATTCGGGTCGGCGCCCCTGGACAAGAGGTGCGCAGCAACTTTGAGACAAACCGTACCAGGATAGTCTAGGTCTCCAGAGCAGCTGACGAGGCAGCTATTTCTTGGTAAGCTACCTCAGCTACCCAAAAACAAAATCTTTCAATAATGCTTACACAAGAGCGCCGCCGATATACTCATAACTTTCGTTAATATCCCAACCATGAGCCAGCGCCACATCGATGGCTTTAGTGTTCCACTCGTTGTCCTCCCGCGCCCCTTTCAGGACTTCACAGATGGTCTCACCATCCCAAATCGCACCGCGCTTAAAGAGAGCGCCGGCCATGTCGTATCTGGCTAGCTCCAGTGCTTTGTTAAGTGCATCGGATAAATAATTGCCCCAGGCGAAAGCCTTGGGATCTTCAGCCAAGCGCTGATCCAGCATGTTTCGAAGGGAAATGAGGTCGTTGGACTCGACGGCGGCGAGAGCTCGTTCACTGAAGCGTCGGTCGTTGGACTCGACGGCGGCGAGAGCTCGTTCACTGAAGCGTCGGCCGTCGACTTCTTTAGCATCCGCCATTAGTCTTATGGTGATACGATGAGCAAGAAGATTTGGAGCGAAAGGTGACGGAACACTGTATGGATGTATAGAAATTAGAAAAGTAGTGATGAGTTAGGGTTAGGGATGGAGACAGAAAGTCTACGGCGTAGTGAATTACGTAATGTGATTCTCCGCGGTAACAACCCCCAAACGCTGCCGTGGCTTTTCCTTACTATGCGGAAGAAACGTCAGCAACATCGTCCACCTATAAGCACAGTAACGATCATGATGTTTTCCGGCAATGAAATAGCAGTAATAAAACAAGGTGTTGAGCACGACGGCGGCAGTACGACGCCTACACCAACCATCCAGCATAGTAATCCTGACCATATGGTATGGCAAATGCAATATGGCGGTAAACAAGATCATGACAGACAGATTATAAGACTACGGATAGGTCTTCGAAGTTGAAGTTCAGAAAGCCCAATCATCATTGACAATACAACTGATCTTCACAATCATCAATACAACTGCGTAACTCTACCTCAAAATCTCTTCATACACACCCATCACACGATAAATCAAAGTTGAATCGCAATCCACCATCATGAAACTATCGTTCATTATCGCCAGTTTCGCTTTTCTCTGCATCACCTCCGTCGGTGCACCTACTACTGTAGAGGGGGGCCTCGAGGGTCGCGCACGTCCAAAACCAAAACCAAAAGGCCCTCCTCCTACCAAGGCCAATGTGAGGAACCATATAGGTCACATAGAAAAGGACACTTGTCTCTTCTACTCCAAGGTCGGCAAGGAACAGGATGTCAAGAATCTGCGCGATTCCCGGGTTAGGGTTAACCCAAACCTAAAAAAAAAAAACGCGATAAATATGTTAGGATCTTTAAGAAGATAAAAGGCCGTGTAGCAGCCTAGTCCTCAATTTAGGACGACCTCTGTTGGAGAGATCAGTCGACCAATCTTGTAGGGAGGTAGGGAAGGTAGGGTGGAGACGGTTGCGAAGTGCTATCAGGATAGTCGCCAGCATGCCCAAGTACGCGAGGGACATCACGAAATAGAGCTCCAACAGAGCCGTGACGCGAGTCATATAGGTCGGGATGAGATGCAGTACAAGTGTGGGCCTGTGTTCGGCCTGCTCTAAACCCCGTCCGTCTTGGAGCAGCAATTTCTACGGCAGGGTCAACAATCTTTTTTGTTCACCAAATCAAACAAGCAACACATTCTGTTCTTCTAGAAAACAGTTTTGCATTTTTTTCCTTTTTTTGTACCTCCACATGTTTTGAGTCTTGGACCATGAATTTTGGAGGGTAGGAAGGGCTCCTCCGAGCACTCCAGATATTCAAGGATAGCCCCGCCACTCGTGCTGTAAATACCAAGTTCTGGTTCAATACAGCACCCTCTTCCCAGTTCAACTGGATCTTTCTGTATGGCCTTCATGTTTGTTTTGCACTGCAAATAGCATGATTCATCAATTGGAATTTGTAGGTGCGATCATGGGTGGCGGAAATCAATGCGCCAAAACATAGAACCCGTGTGGCAATCATGCGTTCTCGCTGGTACTGAAATGGGGTTCAAATCATTAATATTTTTCAAAACCCACATGATTTTCCACGGTGAGACACGGGAAAACTTATCCGACGCAGCTATACTTCTACATTTCTTTTACATTGATCTACCAAATCTTATACAAATGGGACCTGGACTTTGAATGTCACAGCGGAAATTATGAAGATGCTGTTTTACACTAGTTTTGTTCCCGATTTCATGACTGGGTGGATTTGCGCCTGTTGCCTGGGCTTGCATTGTTTAATGCGCAAGTGCAAGGCAACCAACAGGTCTAGTCCCGAACAGGCTAGGTTGGCTAAGGAAGCTCGATCGGCCTAGGGGTATAAAGCTCATGGCCATCTTTGAACCACATAATCCACTTCTATCTCATCAATTTCCAACGCCATGGGCTCTTTCGATTGCTACTGTGCGCTATGTGGTGGCCCGTTGGGCATTGGCAACATTCGGTTCGGTTCCAGGATTCCTTCGTTGATCCGAAAACGGCGGGAAAGAGTGCGCAAAACGCGACAAGGAGAAGCATCGGATGACGATGATGATGAAGATGAAAAGATGGAAGATGAGCCTTCGGATCTGGAAAATTTAGGGCCGTCGGCTTCCGATGAGAACCCATTCGCCAAAAAAGATGAACCCAGCTGGGGCGACGATGCTGAGTCCGATTCGGACTATGCACCAAGTGCAATGTCTGATCTCTCATCGGACAGCAGTAGCGACCTAGAACAAGGTGCGCCATCTGATCTTCATACAGGAGATATCGAAGACGTCTCCTTTCCCCCACCTTCTTCTCCACCTGCGGATCAACGTGATCCAGATTCATGGTCACAATGGTCAGACATCTCTATCTATGAAGACTGGAACCCCTACCCTTCAGCAGACTTGGACGACGTCGATTCATCTGAAGAAGAACATTCCTATGATCCGATACTGCTGCAAGCAGATGATGTTCGATGGATCGATCGCTGCCGCTGCCTTTCATTTAATGCGGACGCTTCAGGTGTTACCAAAGCATATATCTCCGGCCGTGGGCGCTACGATGACTATGGCAGCTTTAACGTCAGGCACCAAGGTTCTGATCCAAACGATACGGGTGAAGAGCATCTGACATGCTTCTTTACCTTCGGCGGCAACGAGGAATCAGGCTTTCCGTTCCACGAGGAATGTTACAAGGTACTTGCAAAATCTCTGGGCTACAAGAAATACCAGGACATCGACAAGGATGTCCTGTACGGCGTCATGTCAACATACTTGGAGGATTACGGGGTTAGTCTCAACCTGGACTACGGCGATAGTAACGGGCGAGAGCAATTCTGGACCTGTTTTTCCGGTCAGGAATACGTAGTATGTGATCCGAGGTTTCGGCCTGAGCTTGCAGAGTTCTGGGAGTCGATGTTGCCCGCCACACTCATGCAAGACTACGATCATCTCCCGGTTTCTGGGCGGATTGGCCGTGATCCATTCAGCGTTTTGTCTTACGATATCCTGTTCAACATCTTCGACTACACATCTACGGAGAACATGCTCAATCTCATCAGAGCATCAGCTCATGTCATGGAAACCACACGGGCAACTCCATTCTGGAAGCGCATGTTACGTCTACAGATCCTTCCTTGGTTTCAAGAAATTGAACCCATACTTGAGTCTACGCAAACAATTGATTATAAAGGGGTCTTTCTGTGGTCGCATCACGTCACTGTCCCCAAGTACGGTCAAGAAGGACCACTGATGGGGATCGCGAATCGTCGTCGCATACACCGTGCGTGTGAAAAACTGCAAGCTTTATACAGAGATCGGGTCATGCCAAACCCGTACGCACAGCCATCAGACGAAGAAGCGGAAACTATTTTGCGTGAGGCCGAAAGCCTGCATATGCCGTTGACGCTGTTCCCACAACAGAAGTCAGCTCAAACAATCTCCGCACAATTCATCCATTCATGGCATGAGATTGGGCATCGGTCGTGTGACTTTGACTCATACTGGAATCATGCGGGTGCTCTTGTCGGCATGGCTGTCACATTTGGCCCTCAACGAAGGGTCTTTGGCAGTACCAATGGCAGGTCTGCCCTAACATTTCGCATTGAAGCGCATGAGTGGATTAGCGAGATCAGAGCCTACTTTGGAGAGTGCCAAATGCTTGACGAGCGGACAGATAGACGGCACTACAGCTCAGCGCTAGCCGTCAAACCGGCTGGCGAGACGTCGATCCAAGGCTTGAAGGTAAGTCCAATTTCACAGGCATGCGTACCTATGTTGCAAGGTCCTTTACTGACAGCACAAGATTCAATTATCCTCTGGAAGGTCAAAGGATTTCAGGAAAGTCGACCGCAACCAACGCCCGTTCATCGTACTACCTAATAGGTACCTGATAGGTCTGACAGGACAAACCACACCCGTGAGTCATCTTATTCACTGCCAAACCGCCAATCCATTACACTTCCACGCGAACCTAACCTCAAACCCCGCAGAATGGCGTCATCTCCCGTCTCGGGCTCCTCCAATCATTCCAGCCTGACTGCCGCCCTCGAAACCCAAAAACCTACTCACCCGCACAATTGACCCTTTGGTCCTCAAGCGCCACCAAGTTAAAGCATGCGCCCACCAAAACCTCATACCCTATCTGGTCCCATCCATACTACAAATTGCACACATTTCGCCCAAACCATTACGAATTGCACGAGCTTCCACGAGACATGCTTCCCCATGAGATCTTCCTGTGGGCTGAAGCGGCTCATCGGTATCACTATCTGACCGCAATCGAAGCTTTGGTCGTTGTCTCGAGTTTCTGCCGTAGCGGAGCTGATACGTGGGATATCCCCGACTTGATCGGCTTCCGGGCCACGCGCACCTATGGCAGTCCGGTTTCCATAGGAAATGGTCGCCCTGTGCCCAGTATGAATGCCGAGAAATGGCGTGACGGCTTGGTTAGTGCCAAGGAGATGCAGGGGAAGCAGCTCAATCCCAGCGATCTGAGATTACACGAGGATTTCAAAACCTGGGATCCACGGTTTCTGCAGCGGTTTGAGATTGATGGTGCTGGGGGTGAAGTGATTACAGAGGTACATGTCAGCACTGACTACAAAGCTATCCGGCTTGTGACGAATCTGGGGAGAGAGTGCTACTGGGGTGAGGAGAGGAGAGGGAGTTGGTTTGAGTATGTTGCAGGAGAGGATGAGGCTATTCTTGGCTTGAGTGTTTGTTTTGGAGTATTGGGTGGTTGGAGTTGGAGTGGGAAGATGTATTCCCATTGGAAGGTTAGTGAGGTTGGGGTTATACTTGGGGAGAAGGATGGGGGAAAGTGGTAATATATAGTTGGTACCTACCAACCTACCGGAAAGGTGTACATTCATAATATTAGCCTAGATCATTCTCTCGAAACATCTCCACCAATTCAATTTCATTCTATTTCCTCTAATTTTCGAGTTAAATCTTCTTATCTTTATACAGTACATCCGTCTTAGCACCGTGATGTAATATAAGCTCTAAACGTTTACTATTAAAAATTTACATTCTATATTCCTATTATAAGAGTGTTAGCGCTAACTATAGTAGAAACTATAGCTAAGACTACTTATTTTTCCTAATTAGGGTATTTAGGTCTACTCCTCTCTATAAAGGTAGGATATGTATATAAGGTTAGGAAATTTTAAGAAATAAAATTTTTATTTTAAGGTCTTAATAGATAAAAAAAGAGTGTAAGAATTAAATACACTATTTTAATTTTCTATTAAAGCTATAGTTATAGAGTTATTTATATTAAAAAGTAGTATAGTTAGAAAGTAAGGTTCTAATTAGGGAAGGTATATTAAGAGGGAAATCTATATACGCTAAGCTAAGAAAGGTTTTAACCTAAATATACTAAGCTAAGAAAAACTTCTATCTAAATCTATTATTTATAGAAGATTTTTAATAATAATATATACTTATAACTTTTCTATATATTTAAAGAAAAGTAAAAAAAGTATTATATAGTAAAAGCTAAGGCTACAGTAAATTAGAGATAAGATTTAGGTAGAAAATATTTTTAATATAAAACTTAACCTATTTTTTATAAGCCTATATCTCTCTATACTCTAATTACTAGCTATCTAAAACCCAATTTTAGAGTTAGCTCTAAAGTTTTTATTACTTAAGATTTTCTTATCTAGGTAAATAGTTTACCTAAAAGTGAAAATATATATTAACTACTATCTTATTTTACTTTACTAGTAGAAAGTAATATAAAAACTATAGAGATTTATAGCCTATTATAAAAAAAAAATAAGTAGAAAAATATAAGATCTTCTTATATAATAAACTTCTAGGTAGGCTAAAAAAGTATTTTATAGCTAAAGCTTAGGTAGAAGTAAAATAGAAATATAGCTATAAAAAATATAAATATAGAAAAAAGAGTTTATTCTAGTATATAGCTTACTCTAACTTTATCTACTATAAGCTTATACTTTTAGGTATTTTTATAAGTACCCCTCTAGATATTAAACTTTAAATTAGTACTAATATATCTACTTTTAAAAATTTTCTTATTTAGCTAGATAAGCTACTAGAGAATAAAAATATATATAAACTAGTAGTAAGTAATATAGACACTAAAGTAGTTTCTAGCTAGCTATAAAAAAGTAAGATAGAGTAGTTAAGTAAGTATACTATCTTTTTAAGTAATATACCTTAATATATTTAGCTACTTATCTATTAATAGAAAAAAAGATAAAGGTAGGATATATAGATAAAGTTAGGAAATTTTAAGAAATAAAATTTTTATTTTAAGGTCTTACTAGATAAAAAAAGAGCGTAGGAATTAAACGCACTATTCTAATTTTTAATTAAAGTTAAGTATATAGAGTTATTTACGTTAGAAGGTAGCGTAGTAGTAAAGTAAAGTTTTAATTTAGTAAAGCGTAAATTAAACGCGCTAAGCTAAAAAGAATTATACTTCTAAATATACTAAGTAAAGCTAACGTCCCTACTAAAAGCTTAATAAATAACTTATATTTAATAATAATATAAGCTTTATACTCTATACTATACTAAAAGGGCAGCTAAAAAAATACTTTACTACTAAAGTATAAGTAAGGGTAAAATAGAGATATAACTATTAAGAATATCTATATAAGAAGAACTTTAGTATTTAGTATATAACTTACTTTAGCAGCTTTATTTATTATAAGCCTACACCTATAAGCGCTCTAATAATACTTAACCTAACTACCCCTACTATAATATAGAGTATTAGTTAACTTAAAATATATCTAAGTAAGAATAAGAAAATAGAAACTATAGACTAGCTTTATCTATAGTAGCCTAAGTATATAACCTATTTATCTATAACTCTAGGAGCTATTACCTTCTTAGATACTACCTTTCTAATTAGTACTAAAACTTATATCTATTACTATCCTATCTTTTAACTAAATAAGCTACTAGAGAATAAAATTACTTATAGATTACTACTAGTAGTAGATAATATAAAAGCTATAGTAGCTCTAAGCTAACTATAAAGAAGTAAGAGGTAGTAAATAAAAAAGCATACTAATTACTACTAACGTATTTTATAGTAAATAAAAGATATAAATATAAAAACTATAAAAGTTTTATAAGAAATATAGGTTTATATTATATAACTATAAATAAGTATAGATAGAATTTTAGACTACTTAAGGAGTTTAGAGACGCTTATAGTATAGATATAATAATTTAAAACGTTTATAAGTTTAATATAGTTATCTAGTTATTAACTTAAATATTAGTAAGATTATTTATATTAAATATATATAGGCCTATTCTAGCGTAAAGAAAGGCGCTAAGCTAAAAATAAATTTACTCCTAACCCTCTACTATTATAACTAGTTCTATATTCTAACGCGTCTATAGAGTATAATATACTATAAGAAAGGCTAAAAAAATATATTATAGTAGAGGCTAAAATAGAGGTAAAGTAGAGATAGAACTATAAAAAATACCTATAAAGAAAAAACCCTCCTATTTAGTAAATAACTCACCCTAACTTTATCTATTACTAGCTTATACTACTAGGTATTCCTACTATTACTAGCTCTAACCTAGGTCTTTAAATTAGCGCTAATATTCCTATCCTTTAAAATCTTCTTATATAGGTAGATAAGTTACTAGAAGATAAAAATATATATAAACTACTATCTCCTTTTACTCTACTAGTAGTAAGTAATATAGAGGCTATAGTAGTTACTAAATAACTTAGAGTAAGTAATAATAAGTAGGTAGAAGAGTATATAGAGTATAAATAACGTATACTATAATATATAAAGAATAGAGAAGTATAAAGGCCTATAATATACGCTAGTATAGAGTAAGTATAACCTAACGTAGATAAATTATTAGAATACCTAGGAAGCGTAGAGAGGTAAGTAAAGATAAATAGAAAAGTAATAAATTATATAGTAGGTGTAATAAAAAGTAGTAACGTATAGCTATTTTTTATAGCGCCTATTACTAAAGATATAGCTTCCCCTACTATAAATCTATACTATAGTAGTTATATATCTATACTTAGCTTTACTAAAGCTACTATTACTTTATTACTAAGCTTATATAGCTTAAGAATACTTAGCTAGCGTAGTATCTCTTCTACTTAGCCTAGTATAAAAGGCTAGCGTAAAACTTTTCTAGCCTAGAATAATATACTTTTATTTTAGATTAACTTTATACCTAAATAAGCTTTTAGAAATAGTAATATAATATCTTCTAGCTATAGTACGCCTCTTTCTATACTCTTACTATCTAACTATAGTATACCTTACCTACTATAGCTATCTAGTAGTAATAGTACGCTTTAGCCTACTATATAAGAAATACCTACTACTATATTACTCTTACTTTTTACCTACTTTAGTATAGTATTAAGCTTAGGCGCTATTTAAGTAGTATTATTAGTATAATTAATATTAAGAGTAGATAGTTTACCTACGCTACCTACTAAGTAAATAGTATACTAACTTACTAAGTAGCTATAAAACTTCTAAGGCTATACCTATAAAAAGTACGTAGAGGTAAACTAACTTTACTAGAAATACTACTAGTACTTAAATATATACTCTATATACTTTTTATTTAAGAAGATTACACATCTACTTTATAAAGTATAGAATAAAAAAACGCCTCTTTTAGATATCTTTAGTAATCTAAAGCTAATAAGGCCTACTACTCTACTTAAAAAGGTAGATCTAAAAGCTACGTTTAAAGGTATAAGCTCTACTACTTTTTTTAAAAACGTTAACACTTCTAATAAAAAGCTACTTTATAATCTATACCTATAAAAGTACTATAGTAAGAGTTAGAAAAGATATACTACTTAGGTAAAGTTTAATATAAATAGCGTCTACTACTTCTCTAGTAGCTTAGTATTTACTTAGAATAGTATTAACTAGTATTTATAAGTATATTTTATCCTAAATTTAAACGCTAATATTTACTTTAGCTTTATAGTATCTACGTATAATAGCTATAGTAACTTAGTAATAAGAAACCTACTACTATATAAGATTTTCTACTACTACTTTAGTTCTATTATAAAAAGTACTAAGTTACTACTACTATTTATTTTTTTTCTAGAGCTCTACCTTAAAAGCTAGTATAAGTATAGTATATACCTAAGTAAGTAAGACTAGTAGCTCTATCTTAGCGTTATACTTTCCTATCTATAATAGGCAAATCCTATAGGGTTTATAGAATTTAAATATAGTATATATACGCTAAAAGATAGGGGGCTATAGAATTTAAAGTTACTATTATAAATCCTATAGACCTAAGATAATATTAGATTTTAATATAACTTTATAGAGAGGTACAGCGCAATTTAGCAATTTAATTACTATATTTTATATATCTATCAAATCAGACGTAAATGGGATTATGAGTATAATCCCTTTGAATACGGCTCGTGCACTCTGAACGACAGGGGC
>JAMAHW010000158.1:0-38018 GCA_023627715.1 Periconia sp. R9002 | reverse complement strand
GCCTGTCAAGAGGTGGTGGCAGAAATCGTCAAGAAACTACGAATGGTCAACGTCACGCTGCACTGGATTCCAGGACATGCAGGGATTGAGGGAAATGAAGAAGCAGACAAGCTGGCAAAGGCAGCAACAAGAAAAGAAAGTGAGGCACCGCCGCCGCGTGATGGTGTCCCCTGGTATCTGGTACGACTGGCTATGGGAAAGGCCGACATAGCAGGAGGGTTTTCCCCATACAAGATAGCAGAGACAGGCATGTTCACCAGGAAAATCGACGCAGCGTTCCACCTGGGCAAGTCAGCAGAGCTGTACCGGCAGCTGAGCAGCGCCAAGGCTGCTATCCTCACGCAGCTTCGGACAGGCAAGACATTTCTCAAGGAGTATCTCCACAAGATTAAGGTATCAGACACAGCGCTATGCGAGTGCGGGAGCATAGAGTCCATAGCGCACTTTCTATTTACATGCAGGCGATAGAGGCGGCAGAGAGCACAACTAAGACAGCAGCACGGGCGGCAATTCGGAGAGCTGTCGTATGCACTAGGAGGATGCTTAAGCAAGCAAGAAGGCGGACAGAGCATCAACGGACCGATAAAGCAATAGAAGGCAGACATCGCAGCAGTTAAGGCTATAATTGAATTTGCGAAAGACACCAGGCGACTGCAGCCACATAAGTAAGACGCAGCATATAGAGAGGAGGCAGAGGCGGAAGAGCGAAGCCAGCTCCAAGCCCCGTCTTCCACTAAATAATCACAGAACAGCAAGCTGCCCACGAACGTACCTCGGCCAGTATACTGCTAATTAAGAGGCACACAACGCCAGAAGCGCCCTGCGGACACGAGGCCTCTAAAGCTAAGCAGCTTACGCTAGAAGGTAATGTATTACTTTCTTTCTATTTCTATTTTCCTATATTAAGCATAGAGTTAGGCAAAGGACGAGCAGGTCTTACGGTTGGCTTCTAAACTAGAGAGAATGTAATATAGTAAGAAGTATTAGCTAGCACGTAGTAACGGTCCATACCCTTAGGGTGCATAGCCATAATAGAACACACAACACACACACACACACACACGCCCTTAAGGCAATAACCTCGCGATTCTGTAAAGACATGTAAGAGCGCCTCTACGTAATGTGCTTTGCCAAGAAAAAATAGCCATAGTGGTATCTAAAGCCTCCAACATAACACTAACACGATCCTCTATAGAAATACCTACAGCTGTGCAATACTGCATGTAACTACCTTTTGCATCACCAAAAAAGTCCTGCCATTAAGTGTGTCGATAAGATCGCGAACTAGTAATAGCTTCGTAGGCATTTATCTCATTGCTATCAACGCCGAAAGAATTGTGCTCTTCATACTCCAGATACATTCTTAGCTGTATTCTAGGGCGAATCGTCGCCAGCAAGGTATAACCGGATAATCTGCCAGAAGCGTTCACAAAGTACATCTAAACAAAGATGTTTAAGAAGGCTTAACAACTTAAGTATTTCGTAATAGGTTTGCGTACTGCCTTAAAAGCTGTTAAACGGACCTTAAACCTCCTATAGCAACTAGTAAGTACACTATACAGTAGAGTTTTTCTATAATACGTACTATGCTGCTATTAGGGCACAGAGTAGAGATATAACAGAACCAATTATGCCCGACCACAACCTAACTAATAAGAGCAGGTGCCTATAAGATCGCCCTAGTATCTTGTGTAAGATCTTCTAACTTTAAAAGCATTGCAGTATAAAGAGTAGCAAGCTAGGTTTTAGCTTCGGAATAGCCTCTATTTAGCTCTTTAAGCTTAAAGGCACATACAAATATAAGTTTAGATGTGTAAGCGTCTGTCATAGGGCTAAGGCTTTTATGTCCGTGTTTTAACGTAAATGCTTAGTATATAGTGTTAACATCGCCCTCGCGATCAGTAAATGTAAGGATAAAATTAGCCTTTTTTCTAGTTAACGATCCTGTCGGCGCAAGGTATCTAGGCTTAATATTCTATATCTATATACTATTAAGCTCTAGCTTCTGCGCGTTGCTTAATTTCAGTGTTATACTAACAACCTTTTCTAAGACTTTTAACTAAGCGTTTTCGTCCTTTTTACAGTCATTACATGTCTAGGCAATCTTATAGATATTCTCTACCCTCCGCTACATATAATCTAGCGTTGCTAGTAGAGTAGGGTCATCGTAGAACATGTACTTATAGACGTTATTCTCGAATGCGTCGGGATTAGCTGTCTTAAGCCGCTCCTAGAGAAAGTATTAGTAGGTTTATTAATATACACTATCTTTAACGGAGATTACACAGACCTTTAAGCCAATATAAATAAACTAAAACCTATTTCGCTGAGACAATGCAGATTAGACAGCTGCTACTAATTTAAGCTGCTCTGTATCCTGTAGTTAGCGTATATTAATTAGCTGCAGAGCGTGTGCTAGCAGGCGATAGTACTTCCGCGTTAGACTTTGCAATTGCTTACAGCTAAAAGGTATAGGTTTTAGGATAGTACAGTAGCTCAGGCTCGTAGTAGCAGAGGTAGAGGAGGGAGCAGATGCCTCCAAAGTCATAACAGAGATAGTATTATTAATTTTAAGCAACGTATTTAAAGCGCGATAAGAGTGTGCGCAGTGCGAGGATAGCGTAATGCATTAGCATTTTTAACGTAATAACAGCTATTAGCAACGCTTGCGCTTTCGCTAGCTATTAGGCGAAAGATATTTAAGAGGCGTAGGAAGAGGTAGTAAGGAAACAGTAGTTAAGGGAGGAATAGAAGTCAACCAATTATAGATACTAGCACGATGCTTAACCTCCCGAGGCATAGCAAAGACAAAAAGATAACAGTAGGGATGGCACTCGATCTCAGCAAGGCGCTGGTGCCCTCGCGCCTGGAGTCTCGTGGGGTGGTGGCATTATTTAGTCAGTCTGCCAAACTTCGGGTGCACGTCAGTAGGGTATTGTAGCTGTTTGTGGTCCCTTAAATGCCGCGGCATTAAAAGCGATCTGGTTGGTTGGCTCAGCAACACTGATTATGTCAGCTAGCTTCAAATCGCCCCAAAGGTCTGCCTAGATTAGCTCCTGCTTCCGTAGCGATCGCTGAGATTCTGACCATGTGTTTCGTTCGCATGAAGAAATTATCCACTTTGACAAGAAGACAATTGTTCTACTCCAAGAAGAAGCGTACAGAAATATACGTTGTCCCTCCAGCTGTGACTAAGAACATCGATATCGTCGCACTAATAGATGAGCGAAGTTTTACTCTATCCACGCAAAGAAAACTTGTGACGATAGTCTAAAGTCCTAAACTCCATATATAAGAATGGCTGATGGTAAAACTAGATTCATTCGTCCTACACATCAAGCTCAGGCAGATGTTGCCGTATGCAGTCGCTGAAGTCTTCGCTATTGCCCAGTTTCATCGCTTTCCATAAGCAACATGCTATATACTGCCCTCCGTATTGTTTAGAGTCAAATAAACCAAGCCTCGCAATATCCAGGAAAACTTCTAGATCAGACTTATCGTAATCTACCACGAGCTCTTCTTTCCACTGTGAAATTAACTCACGGAACCCGTAGACCTTGTCTTTGAGGCAACTGCATTTGTGGCGTTGGGCGTATATCTTGATTACTTCATCCAACATCGCAACATCGCCATTCTCTGACATCTTGATGCTGTTCGGGTAAAGTGAGCCTGCTAATGTAATCGCACAACAACCAAACGGCCCGGGAGCCTTCTTTTGGCTCCCGCAGTGGGGCTGACAGTGAGTCGCATTGGGGCTCCCTAATGTAGATCGAGCGCATTCAGAGCCTGTACAAGCTCTTACCACACCTTGCACCAACAACTTCCTTTGTTACGAATTGTTCTTCGCTTCTGCGCTAAGCTCTTAACATATTGCCTTTAACGCAAGGTCAGGGCAGGAACGGGTCGGCCACCGCCAGTAAGTGAGTACAGCGGTTTTGCGTGCATACTTGTTCTAAACATTCTACTGCTTTCTTGGCGTATCGTGCTGGTGGCGATCCGCCACTATAGCGACGATTAGTTGGCCCCTCCTGCAATTCCGCGAATTCACAGCCGACGAGAATCGATTACAGTTTGCTTGTTCCTTTTGTTGTCTTTGCCGTATTTTCATTTCGAATTTACAATGAACACAACATAACAAGAAACGCCATGAACAATCCACACTGACCCCAATAACGTCCAGCCAGCCCTCACACGCCAAAGTGGACATACGGAGCCCAATGCTCTGAACTAACGTGCCGTCGCTCTCTACAATAAACTCTGCACCTCTCGCTTGTCGCTCCTTGACCCGTCCGTCCCGCAGCGCCCGGATCGCCCGATGGAGGCCTCAACATACCGCCGCGTCTGTCATGCCTTCGTCCCGGATCGTCTCGTACACCACCTTAGCGGCGTCTACGCAGTGGCTATCAGACACGCTCCAGAGCGTCCCAATTACGTGTCGGAACCCTGCCAGTTGGAAGGCGCTTGTTAAATCAATCCCCTCATCAACTAGCTTACCCGCCTTGTTTGCGCTGGTCGAGCAAGCTGATAGGTAGCCAAGAAAAGGAGAGCTCTCTGAGATGTTGTTGTCGCGGAGATCTCCTACAGTGAGCGGATTCTTGTTCCCGCCATCTAGGAGCAGACAGCTTCGCGAAGGATCTAGGGGGTCTAAATATCCGTGGCCGGCAAAGTGGAATACTTTGCTGGATCGCAAATGTGCTAACATTTTTTCCCTACGCCAAGGCAGTGTAACGTTTTCCAGCTGTAGCGACGGACTGGCGGGCCGCGCTGAGCCAGTAACGGGAAGCGTATTTTTGTTCCAGCACAGACAGGTTCATCGAGGGGACTTACCAGATTCTGAATCCCACGGCGTCGGACTGTAAACCTAGATGAATAGCATAGTGTGCGCATAACAGTCTTTCCAACGTTGTCACTTTCTTTTGCTAAGCTAAGTTTTGAGGAAATTATCCAGTGCTAATTGCGGCCTTATACGACTAAGAGCGGTTGAGCTTTCCGGCCATGTCAAGGTCCTCTCCATATGCAAGGTCGTCAACAACCTCGGGTTGATGACTGACTGAAATTGACAACGACCTAGGGAATTTTTTCACCAGCCAATACCGTACACCCAGGAATGACCTCAGCTCTTACTAGGAGAACACATGAGCAAATTGCATTGAGACCTTCTTTCAAACCGCCGCATTACATGAACTCTTCATCATTTTGCACCCACCAGCTAAAACTCTCGATAATTTCCGCACTCCTGGCTGAACCGCCTGAATTCTGCTGATCCCACTGATCAGCATTCCAGATATCGGGCAACTCCATACTTTTTAGCGACAAGATCTTCCCCTTCATTACGACGGTGCGAATGACATCACGGTACTTATACTCTCGATTTTCGACTTCGCTGCGCTTCAGTTCGTCCGGTACTTTTATACGAAACTTGAACGATTGCCTTTCGCCGGGAGGTACCATTTGAAGGGAATCGTTGACCGGGAACAACTGTCTGACGTGGAAACCCGAACTCAGAATAAGAACTGCAAAGTGAAGTTTCTCATTCCCATTATTTTCGAAAACGTAACTAATGTTGTGACTGTGATCAGATTCCAGACTCACTTTGAATGGCTTTGAATCCTGGAGCTGGTTACGCAAGTAGAAGATCTGTCCAAACCGGAATAAGTGTGCTAAGGCACGTGCTGAGTCTCTCGCTGACTCGTTGTCGCTTTTCCCCGCGGATTTCCAACCCCGTACAGACCCTGGGGTCCCCACCAATTGCTTCGGTCCGAGGATGTCGATGCCGCCAACTTCGTTGGTTCCTACCCAGAAACAGATGGCTTTCGGGTCGGCGTTTTCGACAAATATCGAGTTCTCTGAATATCGAATGTCGCCAGCAATTCTCTTTCGAAGTTCACTGCATAGTGTCTCCCGAAACTCGTGCTCTATGCCAGGATCCATGACAACCTCAAAGGTATCAATAACACTCCACCGGTACGGGATGAGCTCAATAGGGTGTGATAAATCCTGTACAGAGCCACTTTTAAGATCAGCCTTGCTGCTGTGGTCATCGACTTTTGTGATCGAAACAATGACCTTTGATCTCGTCGAGTTCGTAACAAACTCTGCTCCCGAGTTGATGCCATGCACCTTACCCACGGGGAGAGAAAAGATGTCATTTTCAATTGTCGCAACAATCGGTGTAGCTAGAAAGGGCTCATAATCCTTGAGAAAAGCCAGCCTGTCCCGGCCGAAAACTTGGGACTTCTGCGCTAGTTTCCATAACCCAAACAGATGATTTGCACGATCACAGACGGCGCGGTACGTGGGATTCGATGTATTAGAGGGGTCATGGAAGTATGTCTTCAAAGCAAGGGTGAATGCGCCATGCGTTGATCCGTCCTGGTACTTCTCTGCTGCAGATTCAGTGCTCTGGCAAGCCGCTACCAGCGTGAAGTTCTTCGGATTAATGTCCCATAACACTCCCATATCTCCGTCACGGTGACCTGGCTTTCTCTGTGTGCCCTGTGCAGAGGCTTCATCCGTAGGGAGGTTCGGCGGCGGCGTCCAGTTCTCTGGAGATCGGAAACGAACATCGTCCCGCCAAGCTCCCCCGGAGTAGCAACTGTCGAGAAGCACGATGACACGGACGTCTTTTTCGTTGAATTGGTGCAGCCATTCATTTATCTCCCATCCTCGGACTGCTGGCTTTCCAAGGCAGTAGTCCGCAGTCATCAGAGACGGGTCGTCTGCACGCCCATCAGCCGGTGAAGAGGTGGTCGTAGGCAACGGCGCGCCATGTCCGGAGAAGTGAAAGAAGAAGACATCTCCAGATTTGGCTTTCTCGTATATATCATTGAATGCCTTCTTGATGTTGGCGTGCGTAGGCCGTTTGTCTTCCGGCTCGCTAGGAACGCTGGAATTTGTCGATGGAGAAGATGTAAAGATGGTAAAATCCTTGAATTGAAATGAATCTCGAAGAATAGTTTTGATACTGTTGACGTCGTTGACTGCCCCTTTAAGATGACCCAGAGACACAGGCTCGCCATCTGAGAGCTGCCTGAAACCGTCATTGAGATACGTGTCTACCCCGACAAGCAGGGCAAATCGATTCTGCATAGCTGAGGATTGCATGGTTCGCTTCTGAAAGTGTTGGTTCAAGAATGTAGAAAACTTTGGCTAATCACTTTCGCG
This sequence comes from Periconia sp. R9002, assembly GCA_023627715.1. NCBI lineage: Eukaryota > Fungi > Ascomycota > Dothideomycetes > Pleosporales > Periconiaceae > Periconia > Periconia sp. R9002. Next base: position 30,854 of record JAMAHW010000158.1, on the reverse strand, counting down.
GCGCACTAGTATTGTGTAACAATAGAAAGCTGAAGGGGGGTGGTAGCCTTGTGATGTTTAGTGCTGTCTGACCCTCAGAAAGAGGGTCATTCTTTTTGCTTACTGGTCAGACCATCGTAAACGAAATTGTAAAGGCTTAGCCTGGCTGCATATCTGCGCGTCGTTTAAGAGACAACATCAACTGACCGGTTCGGATATGCAAAGCCCCATTGGTAATCTCCAAATGAACCCGATGCTTCACCACGCGTGAACGCCGATGGTTTGGCTCGACCGGACTGTTCTTACCCTTGCCTGAGACTTGTAAGGAGCTAGAAGCGATAAACCGGTTAAATGACAACCAGATCACCGCATGTCAGTTCGCTGGGTCTCGGCCTGTTATCGGTCTTCTGTGGAACGTTGATGAGGGATTCTATATTGGCATGACGTTGTGTGTGTATCTTCTTCGCCTCTTGATGCTCCCCTTAGTCCCGCAGCGCGGAAGCCAGGGTTTACGTTGTTTGCAAAACGTACTATTGGCGCATGAGTGTTGTATGCATCTGTCACTCAATAGCTCTTACCGAGCCTGCGACATGGGATGATTCAGCGCAAATAGCAACAGTCACTTGCTGAGAAGTAACAAGGGCGCCATAGCCAGGATCTAGTCAAGGGTCCCAGCTGCTTTCCCATATCACCTTGGTGGGTAGTGCAGTGAGTCCCATGCACCATACTAGCCCATTCAGACACGCTAGCGTCGGCCCTGCTCTTCTGCATGTGTGAACGGTTCATGCCGCGAGGCGATCGCCGACTTGCCCGTAGCCATCATGCGGAGGAAATAGCGCCCGATGATCATTTTACGCAAGCAGCATGTCTTTTGCTGTCCTTGAGAATAAAGTGCAAGAGCTAGGATATATGCACGTCTTATCTACCGCTAGAACTAACCCACGTCACAGGCAACCCTGCTTGGATCGTGCGCCGCGTCCCGCGCCCGTCGTGCAGTGGGCAACTGAAGCGGACTACTTGGGGGTAGAATAGTGTCGCAGGCCAAGGCATCATTCCGGGGAGCCTGAGGAAGAAACTGTATTAGTAATCTTGTCGTAGTATCTCAGACATGCGGGGCCAGGTACACACACATACACAATACAACTCTGCTGTTCATCACATTATTGTTCCTAGCAGCCCATATTAGCACATCTCAGTGCGACAAATAGTCTTGTGTAGTATAGTTATATTCTAAGCTGCCGAGAAGTAGGCCGCTAGAAGCTAGCGCCTGTCGCACTGGGTGACACGGCGGGACAGCTTGCAAGGCTAGAGTACCGGTTTCGAGAAACTATGGTCAGGGTCAGCACCTTTGCAGCGCCTTTGAATCCATTAGGCACGTAAGCTAAGGGCAAAGACGTGAGTAAGAATAGGCAATTCAAGGTATTGATGCAGGACCCGCACAACTTGGTATACATTTTGAAGTCCAAAACTCATGTACAAGCTCTTTACTGTGTAGGTTCCACAGGTGCATGGGAAATGCAGGCATCAGCGTAGTGGATTTACAGTGGATACCTACGTAGCTGGGCGGTCCAACAACAGTCGAACGCACTCAACCTTAGTAACCACAACTAGTACCCCGCAGTGATACGTAGCTAGACGTGCGAACCTCCAATGTATTGCTAAACTGTCACGCTCCAGAGCTTTCTTGCTTGTAAGTACTTAACGAAGCCCTCACTCATCAGGTTGTTCACCTGTGCCCCTCGTTTCTCTTGCAGAAATGCGCCTTTTGGAAGTCCAAGGCAACGGTGGCGTCTCGTTTACTGGGGATCTCCATCAAAATATCCCTTCTTACGCCATTCTGTCGCACACTTGGGAAAGTGATGCCCAAGAAGTTCGATTAAACGACATCAAGGGGCAGGTGGCGCACGTCAAGCATGGCTACAAAAAAATTGCCTTCTGCCAAAAGCAAGCCACAAAGGATGGGCTCCGGTATTTCTGGGTCGACAGCTGTTGCATCAACCAGGATAGCGAAGCCGAACTGAACAAATCGATCAACTCAATGTTTCGGTGGTATCGTAACGCCGAGAAATGTTATGTCTACCTGTCCGATGTGACCGCGAGGTGTGAGGACGATTTATCTACGTGGCAAGAGACTTTGTGGCGAAGTCGATGGTTCACCCGAGGTTGGACGCTCCAAGAGCTGATTGCTCCTCGCGTGGTCGAGTTCTTTTCGTCAGACGGACAATACCTCGGAGACAAAGCATCGCTGGAGCATCAACTGCATGCCATCACCAAAATCCCAGTGGCCGCTCTTCGGGGCACTCCGCTGTCAAATTTTAGCATCGAGGAGCGAATGTCATGGTCGCAATACCGCGAGACAAAACTCGCCGAGGACAAGACGTATTGCCTATTGGGCATATTTGACATCCATATGCCTTTGATCTACGGTGAGGGGCACGAACATGCATGTAGACGGCTCCAAAAAGAACTTAAAGGTAATCTGTTCTATACAAACCGCTGCATGGCTACTAACCTCTGGAAAGACTACCGAAGACCACCACCTGAGCCTTTTTCTACCATGCCATTCGGTCGGGACCCTGGCTTTGTCGATCGGCCCGAGATTTTAGCGTGGATTAGTAAGAAGTGTGACGGACCAGCCACTCGAACAGCACTCATCGGTATCGGCGGTGTAGGGTACGTACGTGACTCCTTGCTCAACTACGACATGATTCTAACGCTAGAAAGAAAATCGCAAGCTGTTATCGAGTACGCGTATCGATTGCGCGATAACCAGCCGCAGATATGGGTCTTCTGGGTACACGCGGGCTCAGCTGCCCGCGTTGACGAAGCGTACAGAGACATTGCCGATAGGCTCGACTTGCCAGGGCGCAGCAATCCAAAAGCTAATGTTTGCCAGCTTGTCAGTAATTGGCTGTGTGACGAAGCGAACGGCCGATGGATCCTAGTCTTAGACAACGCCGACGATGCCCATGTATTCTTTCCCCCGCGGAACACACAAGATGCGCCAACCCCGCTCGGGAACTATCTGCCACAGAGCCAAAATGGGTCGATTCTTGTCACATCAAGGAACATGGATGCAGCATTAAGAATTGTAGGTGATGTTAGCAACGTAATGCAAGTTCAGGCGATGGGGAAAGGCCAAGCGCTCCAACTGCTTCGAAACAGGCTGCATACCACGTCGACCGACGGCGACATGGGGGATCTAGCACATGCGCTTGACTGCATACCACTTGCCATTACCCAGGCTGCTGCCTACATCAATCGTCGATCTAGAGTGACAGTGCGCGGCTACCTGGATGAGTTCCACAGAAGTGCGAGGCGGAAGGAAAGCCTCCTTGACCGGGACCTGGGAGACCTCCGTCGAGACTGCAGTGCATCGAACTCCGTAAGCACCACATGGCGCTTATCATTTGAAAGCATGCGCAAAGAAAGACCGTCTGCTGCTGATCTGCTATCTCTCATGAGCTATTTCAGCCCCCATAGAATTCCGGAGTGGGTGCTTCGAAAGTACAAAGTGTTAGCCACGCCAACCGACGACGCCGATGCGGATGGCGAGTTTGATGATGACATCGATCTGTTACAAGCCTTTGCCTTTTTAACAGTAGCTGTTGATGACGACGTATACGAGATCCATGCTATCGTACAGTTCTGCACAAGAGCGTGGCTGTCTTCGCTTGGCTACGAGCCAGTATGGAGGCAAAGGTTTCTCAGCCTGATGGCTAGGGAGTTCCCTACAGGGAATCTGGAAAACCTGGCAAAGTGCCAACAGTTAATTCCACACCTCAAATCTGTGTGTGGTCAAGAGCCTCCCGGGGAAGAAGCAGTGCATGAATGGACACGGCTACTCACAAACGCGGCGTGGCATCTGTGGCACCAAGGGAACTACAATTCAGCAAAAGATCTGGCCATGAAAGCATTCAAAGCGAAAGAGAAGATCTCTGAAGCTGATGATATGACAGCGCTGACAACGGCGGCGGTTTTAGCATCGGTGCTTCGTGGCCAAGGGAAGTATAACGAGGCTGAGAAGATTGGCCGACGGACCATGGGGGGATACCGCAATCTGCTAGGTCGGCAGCACCCTGATACATTGACAAGTTCGAGCAATCTCGCTGTTATCCTGCGAGACCAGGCAAAGTACGAAGAAGCAGAGCAAATTTATCAAGAAGTGTTGGATGAAAGAGAGAGAGCGCTGGGGATACAACATCCTGACACGCTGATGGCCATGAGTAACTTAGCATTAGTATGGCGAGATCAGGGGATCTATGGTCAGGCGTCGGTATTAGCCCGTCAGGCACTAGAAGGGAGGGAGAAAGTGCTGGGTAAGCGACACCCAAGCACCCTGACAAGCGCGAGTAACCTGGCGTTGCTACTCCAGGATATAGGGCAATACACGGAGTCAGAGAAGCTCAACAGACAAGCACTAGAAGGAAGGGAGGCGAAGCTGGGGAAACGACACCCACATACCCTAGCGAGCGCAAGTAATTTGGCGTTGGTATTACAAGATCAGGGAAAATACCTGGAAGCAGAGCTGATGACCCGGCGAGTACTCAAAGCATGTGAAGAAGAGCTAGGGATGCAACACCCGAACACGCTTACGAGTGTAAGCAATCTGGCATTCGTGCTTCAAGAGCGGGGCCAATATGACGAGGCGGAGAAGTTGAATCGCCGAGCACTAGAGGAAAGAGAGGATGTCTTGGGGAAACAGCATCCTGATTCGCTCACAAGCTTAAGCAACCTTGCATTCACGCTGCGACTACAGGAGAAGTATACCGAATCCGAGGCACTGAACCGACAAGCCTTGAAAGAAAGAGAGAGGCAGCTTGGCATGCAACATTCAGACACGACGACAAGCCTCAACAATCTTTCATTGGTCCTACGAGACCAGAGAAAATACGAGGAAGCAGAAGAGCTGAGCCGGCGTGCACTGAAGGGTTACCGCATTGAGTTAGGCGCACGTCACCCGTACACGTTAACAAGCCTCAGCAACCTAGCGTCTATATTGCAGGATCAGTACAGGCATAGCGAGGCAGAAAATATAAACAGGGACGTACTCAAGGCATATGAAGATCAGTTCGGGATGCAGCACCCCGATACTCTCAGAAGCGTAAGCAATCTAGCCTCTGTATTACAAAGCCAGAAGAGATATGCAGAAGCTGAGAATCTCAATCGCCGCGTTTTGGAAGGAAGACAAACGACACTTGGGATGAAGCACCCTGACACAGTGAAAAGTGTACATGATCTGGCTTCTGTGCTGCAGGACCAAGAGAAGTATAGGGAGGCAGAGGAACTAGCACGCCAGACACAAGAGGCAGGATAAGAGCGGTAATAGTCTGTTCTTTAGTCGCTAGTGTTTATAAGTATGAAGAATGACTAGTGCAGGGTTGCGATAGCAGTGCAATAGAATGATTTCAGGGCTATTGCTGCATATGGGTTTCAAAATCGTTACAAAAGGATGACAAGGATGCGGCTGGTCCAAGCATATCAACAGAGCGCCTTGCGCATACGAACCGGTCAGAAAAAAAATTCTCGCGTACCACGCGCAGACCAACAAGGCGATAACCTAGGCACAGCAAATGAGAAGCCTAGCTAAGTGACGGCACCCGCACCGCATCGAAGAGCCATACTCTGCTAGCCTGCTGATAGGCCAACACAACGGGTTGCACGCATGACACGAGTGCGATCATTAAGCAGGCAACAGGCAACAAGCAAGGAAGGACCATGCAGATGCAGAAGAGCTATCACCCTCTGTTTAGCGGGGAACCGCACTTCGAGCAGTGCATGGGCCTATTGCAAGTAAGCATGCGTTTACTGACCGGCGAGCTGCGCGACACACCTTTGGAAAAAGCGAGACACTTCAGTACAGCTTGTAGAAAAGGAAAATGCGTCTACGTATTGTCTAGACATCAGCTTGTAAGCCACCTGAGGCCAGATGAAGGCATCTCAGAGAAGGCTGGCTCCTCAAGAACAACGTGCCTGAAACATGACATCTGTCTCTTTTAGACCTTGTTTCTCAGCCACATCCATGGCCTTACACTATTAAGAAGTAACTACAACAGCGAAAATAGCTCCGCACATTCTACTACACCAAGACAACTGATACGAGGGAAGGTTGACCTTCTAGACTTTCTCCTTGTCTCTGCGCTGTCTTTGCCTGTTTGCAATTACAAGCGGTAAGAAGCGCTATGAAGATTTACAGATTCTACAGTAGGGATACAAACTCTAACTATGGTAAAAGGTACACAAGAGCGAACGAAGGGATACATAGCGGACATAGAACCAGGTATGGAAGCAATAGATGACCTCAACCGCGCAGTCGAGGTAGCCAATATGGCCGTCGATGCCACGCCTCAAGACCATCCTGATCGAGCTGGTCACTTGGACAACCTCGGAAACAGGCTCGGCAGCCGATTCGAAAGAACGGGGTCTGTAGATGATCTTAACCGCGCACTCGAGGTGGCGGACAGGGCCGTCGATGCCACTCCTCAAGGTCATCCCGATCGAGCTATGTACTTGAGCAACCTTGGAAGCTGCCTTGGCAGCCGATTCGAAAGAACGGGATCTATAGATGATCTCAACCGCGCAGTCGAGGTGGCGGACATGGCCGTCGATGCCACTCCTCAAGGTCATCCCGATCGAGCTATGTACTTGAGCAACCTTGGAAGCTGGCTTAGCAGGCGATTCGAAAGAACGGGATCTATAGATGATCTTAACCGCGCAGTCGAGGTGGCGGACATGGCCGTCGATGCCACTCCTCAAGGTTATCCCGATCGAGCTATGTACTTGAGCAACCTTGGAAACTGCCTTGGCAGGCGATTCGCGAGAACGGGATCTATAGATGATCTCAACCGCGCACTCGAGGTGGCGGACATGGCCGTCAATGCCACTCCTCAAGACCACCCCGATCGAGCTGGCCGATTAAATAATCTCGGGAACTGGCTTGGCAGCCGATTCGAAAGAACGGGATCTATAGATGATCTCAACCGCGCAGTCGAGGTGGCGGACAAGGCCGTCAATGCCACCCCTCCAGACCATCCCGATCGAGCTATGTACTTGAGCAACCTTGGAAGCTGGCTTAGCAGGCGATTCGAAAGAACGGGATCTATGATGATCTTAACCGCGCACTCGAGGTGGCGGACATGGCCGTCGATGCCACTCCTCAAGGTCATCCCGATCGAGCTATGTACTTGAGCAACCTTGGAAACTGCCTTGGCAGGCGATTCGCGAGAACGGGATCTATAGATGATCTCAACCGCGCAGTCGAGGTAGCGGACAAGGCCGTCGATGCCACTCCTCAGGACCATCCTGATCGAGCTGCTATCTTGAACAGCCTTGGAAACTGGCTTAGCAAGCGATTTGAAAGAACGGGGTCTACGGATGATCTCAACCACGCCCTTCTGTGCTACCTGGAAGGCTGGGGTTGTACTACTTCGCCACCCTCCGACCGCATCACTTCCGCCCGGCGTGCCGCTACTATGCTTGCCTCTCAGCTAAGATGGAACGAAGCTAGTAGCCTCTTAGACGCTGCGGTGAAGCTTCTCCCTTTCGTCAGTCCCCGGGTGCTGGCGAACAATGACAAGCAGCATATGCTTGGGCAGTTTGCCGGGCTCGCTTCTATGGCTGCAGCTATCCATCTAGAAGCGGGAAATAACGAGCATCAAGCCTTAGAGCTGCTAGAGCTGGGTCGCTGTGTCATTGCCGGGCTCTTGTTAGAGATCCGCACAGACCTATCTGACCTTGATCAGCACCACCCTGCCTTGGCAGCGGAGTTCAGATCTATTCGAGATGAGCTGGACTCCCGTCCTAGCGAAACGGCTCTGATAGATGATACGATGTCTTCATGGAGATCGCAAGCAGACCGACGATCTCAAGCAGACAAACGACTAACGGAACTGATTACCGAAATACGTGGCCGATCTGACTTCGAGAATTTCCTTCTCCCGCCGACTCGCGAGGAACTGATGGCTGCTGCTGGCTGGGGCCCTATCGCCATCATCAATGTAAGCTCGCATCGCTGCGATGCCTTTCTTATTCAGCATCACCGGATTAGCCTCCTCAAGCTGCCCGATCTGGACGAGGGCGAGCTCCAAACACGACTCCGGCAGCAGTCAGTCGGGTCTGCGTCCACCCTGGAATGGCTGTGGACCGTTGCTTCCGGTCCGATCCTGAAAGCACTAGGCTATGAGCATCTACCTTCAGGCGATACCTGGCCTCATGTGTGGTGGGTTCCTACAGGAGTATTGAGTCACTTTCCAGTTCACGCAGCGGGACTGCACGGCAAAAGATCGACTGAAACTGTGATCGATAGAGTGATGTCATCCTACGCCTCGTCTGTGAAGTCACTAGTATATGGTCGCCGGCATAGTCTTACAAAACCTTCAGGGCCAGGTTTGGACCATGCTCTTTTGGTCGCTATGCGAGAGACTCCAGGCTGCAAAACCCTTCCTTTCGCCACTAAAGAAGCAGATATGTTAGTCGGTCTCTGCCCATCACTGCGCCTAGAAGCTGTAATGCCGCCTCGGAATAGAGAAAAAGTTTTAGCGGAATTACGAGCCTGCAAGGTTTTCCATTTTGCGGGCCACGGAGGTTTAAACCTCCAGGATCCTTCGCGAAGCTGCCTGCTCCTAGAAGATGGGAATAAGAATCCGCTCACGGTAGGAGATCTCCGCGACTACAATATTGTAGAGAGCTCTCCGTTTCTTGGCTATCTGTCGGCCTGCTCGACCAGCACAAACAAGGCGGGTAGGCTCGTTGACGAGGGAATCCATCTGGCGAGTGCTTTTCAACTAGCAGGGTTCCGTCACGTCATCGGGACGCTCTGGAGTGTGTCTGATAGCCACTGTGTGGACGCTGCTAAGGTGGTGTACGAGACAATCCGGGACGAAGGCATGACGGATTCAGCGGTATGCCGAGGCCTCCATCGGGCGATCAGGGCGCTGCGGGAAGGGCAAGTTAAGCACCAAAGAGCGAGAGACGCAGCGCTCGATCCAGAGAGCAACGCTACGTTAAGCCAGAGTTCGGAGTATTGGGCTCCGTATGTCCACTTTGGCGTGTGAGCGCTGCCTGGAGCGTGTGGGGATTTGTGTGGGTTGTTCATCAGGTTTCTTGTTTTGTTCCTTTGCATTTTTTCTTAATATAGGCTCTGAATTTGAGTAAAATTCAATGCAGAGAACAGAACGACTGCCAAGTGCTCTTCCTCCTATTCGAGTAGGTTAAGAGACAAATAGGCGCAAGTGGCTGGCACGGCGGTGGCAAATCGCTACCAACATAGTCGAGTACAATGCTACAGCAGGTAAAGATTGAGAACATGCGTGTATGCAAAACCGCTGTACTCGCTTATCAGCGGTGGCCGACCCGCACCTGCCCTGACCTTGCGCCGGAGGCGACGAGGCCTCTAAAGCTAAGCAGCTTGCGCTGTAAGGTGATGTATTACTTTCTTTTTATATCTATTTTCCTACGTTGAGCATGGAGTTAGGCAAAGGACGAGCAGGTCTCACGGTTGGCTTCTGAACGGGAGAGGATGTAATGTAGTAAGAGGTATTAGCTAGCACGTAGTAACGGCCCATACCCTCAGGGTGCATGGCCATAATAGAACACACTCACACACTCACTCACACACACACTCACATACTCACTCACACGCGCCGGAAGCAATGTTTTGTAGATCTGGCTGAAGTTGCCAAGCATGGCCACCATCACAGCTCCGCTAGTACTCGTCCCTCACGAACATGAACCCAAAACTCCTCACGACCGCCAGAGGTCGAACTGGAGCATATCTCCACAGCCCTTACGATTGTGGCGCTCATGCGAGGAGCCGCGGTCGTTTAACCGTATGACAGCTGTATCACCAAGCATTTAGAGCCTTTCCGCCTTCGTATGTGCTTGCAACGGCGGCGTTTTGCCAGTAGCGCTCGGTTGAACCCATTTGCCGAAGCGCAGGCTTCGATTTCCAGGTGCCGACCCTACATGCAATCGCGCCCCGCAGCGCGCATAGGGCTGATAATGACTTCGTGGTATGACGGGGAGGCTGTGAGGCTAGGATAAGGCTATCTTACAAAAAGTCGGAGCGAAAAAGGTTTGAGGTTGGCGCTGTGGGGAGGATAGCCTGTTATGCCACGACACAATGCGCTGTGCAATTAGGCGCGAAGGCGACGATGCGAAGATAAACTTTGGGTAGGAGGGATCATAGGCATTCAGAATTAGCTATAGCAGATTATTTTCGTAGAATTATAACAATGTTCGTTGTGCGCATGGGCTTTCCGGTTGCTGAAAGTCAAAGTACCCCCCTCGTTTCTCTCGCCACACAGTGTCTCGCTACGTAGTGAGGGACGTTACTACCTGGTTTTTCGCCGTAAGTTTTGTTAGTTCGAGCGGATGGGGGGGGGGCTTGTGCGTAGTCCCACATAGAAATGGATCCAGATAATAAATATTTGTATTTTACTAGCTGATCTGATCTGTTTTAATACTTTGTATGCCCTCCTTGGGCATCTATTACAGCTTGGCACCAAAGTGGCATCTCCTCGATCAATTTTTTCAGAGTTTCTTCTGAAATCGACAACCAAGCTTCAGTGACTATTGCCCGTAGCTTTTCATATGGATATTGCTTGCCAAACGATAGATCCGGGTACTTCTAGGCAATATAATCTTTCACTTTATGCCATATGGTCTCGATAGGGTTCAAATCGGGTGAGTTTGCTGGCCACCATATTGGAGAGAAGCCTCTCTCCACACACTCTTGAATCCTCGCCTGAGCTTTCTGAGAAGGCGCATTATCCTGCATATAAATAACGTGAGGATTCATGCGCAACCAACCATGTATAAGGAGAAGTATTCGCTCGCAGTAGCTCTCCTGATTGATTGATTTCCACTCCTTCCCCTAGAAGAGGTGAGGTCCCCTAGTTGTACCTGAAAAGGACCCCCAAAACATCCACCCGCGCTTCCTTTGCACCGAGCTGGAGCCTCCATTAGAAGAGCCCTTCATGGCGTCAGCTCCGCCCCCTCAATACACGGCCCAGCGGCTCAAAACCTCGTTAGACACCACTTCCTTTTCAATTTCGCACCGTACAGCTAACTAAGTGTGATCTACAGTCCTTACACAAGCTCTCCCGTCACTCTTTGTATCGGCCCCGAACGTAGAGAGTACTACGTCCTGCAGCAACTCTTGGAAAACCCAGCATGGACCGCCCCTTCCCGCTCCTGTGGGCGAAATATATGTTTACCTGATGTGGACGAAAGCACTGGCCATGTACTGGTTCACTACTTGTACACTGGTGCTTACCAAACGCTCGACAACATGGATACCTCTCCAGCTGAGAGTGTTCGTACTGAATTTAAAAGAGCTGTTTTGGCCTACATCACGGCCAAGACATATGAGCTTCATGGTCTTCAGCAGCTGGCAAGGCAGAAAATCGAACATTTCGGCGCTGAGATGAACATATTCGACATCATTCAAGCTATTAAGGAAGACTTCTCAAACTTTCCGAAGGATGCCACCTGGTTCCATGATTACTTGAGCGGGAAAGCTGAAGTCGCGTTTGAGGAAGACCACACAGCATTCGTAAGGAATGACTTATTCGACTGCATTGACGGTGTCGCTCTGATCAAAGTTATGGCGAGATGCGTGGTAGACGTTTACAGCAACAAGTTCTTACACATGCTCAGCACAGAGAAGGAGTCCGTCCCGGAGATTTCAGACGAGTGTATCACCGACGCTCAAGACGTACCCATCGAGGAACTACCGGCAAAAGAAGCTGCTTCTGAAGACTATCCTGCTGAAGCCTCTCTCGCTGAAGTTTGTCCTATTGAATCTTGTTCTGCTGAAACCTGTCCTCCTGAAGACTGTCCTACTAACGAAGCTCCCATCGAGGAAGCCCCCATCGAGGAAGCCTCCGTTCAAGAGGCCTCCAGTGAAGCGCTTATTGCCGCTGAACAGAATATTGAAATGCGTTCTGGCGAACCCGGAACAAACTTATCCATACGGTCCTCAGTTTGGGGTGATGCATGGGGCACAGCTGGCGGCAAGAAGAAAAAGGGCAAAAAGACGAAGAAGGAAGAGGAGGAGGAGGAAGCTGAGAAGAAATGGAAAGAAGAAGAGGAAGAAGCCGAGCGCAAGAGAAAAGAGGAGGAGGAAGCCGCGGCCGCAGCTGCAACTGCCGGCGGCGATCTCAGCTGGGCCGATAATACAAATACAAATAATGACGACGACTGGGGAACCTTTACGGCGGCGGGGTCGAAGAAGAAGAAGGGTGGTAAAAAAGGGAAGGTTCGTAATCTCGGTTGCTTAATTACACGTTGCAATGCGCTAAGTCCCCATAGAATGCCGAACCCGCAGCTCCGCCTCCACCAGACCCGCCGACAACATTCGACGACATCAATCTTGACGATACCGGTGGTGCACCCAAAATTGACATGCATTTTGGTGACATTGGCGGCGAAAAATCAAATGGTTTCGGGCTTGGAAGTATAGCCAGCGGTTGGAGGTCAGGGTGGGGATCTGGAGCCAAAGAAAACACCTGGGGATTGGACGAGACTTCCAAAGGGGATGACAAGAAAGACGACAACCCCTGGAACTCGACCGATCAGAAGAAGAAGAACAAAGATGATTTCGATTTCAACTTTGATGCATTCAACGCCGGAACTGCTCCTCCACCACCAGCGGAAACTAAGCCTGCAGCGGAAGAGGACGATGGTTGGGGATCCAGCTTTGGCAACAAAGCCAAGAAGGGGAAAAAGAAAGGCTCGGGAGCGTTGCTCGAGGAATCAGTACCAGAACCCCCACAGGAATCCGAGAAACCGAAGGAGGAGGATCCCTGGTCCTTTTCGTTTGGAAATGCAAAAGACAAGAAGAAGAAGGGCAAAAAGGGCGCTCTTATCGATGAAACACCAGAGCCAGAGCCTGAGCCAGCCCCTGAACCGGTTGCAGTCCCTGAACCTGAACCTGAACCTGCAAAAGAAGACGATGCTTGGGGATGGGGGTCTGCCACAACAGGCAAAAAGAAGAAAAAGGGCAAGAACGCCGCCGAAGAAATTAAAGAAGAGCCGATAGTCGAAGAACCACCTCCCCCTGATCCTGCTCCCCCTGCCGATGACTGGGCTTCCTTTGCAGCTGTTGGCACCAAAAAAGGCAAGAAAGGGAAGAAGGGCGCAAAAGATGAACCACCACCAGTCGTTGAAGAAGCGGCGCCGCCCCCTCCCCCTGAACCGGAACCGGAACCAGAACCAGAGCCTGTCCCTGAACCTGTCGTAGAAGAACCTCCTCCCGATCCTTTCAAAGGTCTCAGCAAATCTCAGAAGAGGAAGTTGGAGCAGAGAATGAAAAAGGAGGCCGAGGCGAAGGCAAAGGAAGAGGAGGAACAAAAGAAGCGAGAAGAGGAAGAAGAGTCTGAGCGCAAGAAGAAGGAGGAAGAGGAGGAAGCAGAGCGCATAAAAAAAGAGGAAGAGGAGGCGGCTGCGGCTGCGGCTGCGGCGGCAGCATCGAAGCAAGACGATGGCTGGACTGATGGATGGGGCACTACTACCACGTCAGGAAAGAAAAAGAAAGGCAAAGAAGGCAAAGAAGAGCCCACGCCTCCCCCTCCCCCTCCTCCACCGGAACCGGAACCGGAACCAGTAGTTGTTGAGGAAAAGAAAGCTGATGACTGGGGTTCTTTCGCAGCTGTTAGCTCCAAGAAAGGCAAAAAATGGAAGAAGGGCGCAGTTGTTGTGCCCGAGCCCGAACCAATTGTAGAGCCGCCACCCTCCCCCCCGCCTGAGCCTGAACCAGTTGTGGAGGAGAACCGAAATAACGACTGGGGTAGTAACTGGGCCTCGACAACAATGTCGTCCAAGAAGAAGAAGGGCAAGAAAGGAGTCGTTGAAGAGCCAACTCCACCTCCTCCACCTCCCGTTATTCCCGACTCTGAGCCAGAACCCGAACCCGAACCGGCCGAAGAGACGAAGAAAGAGGAAAAGAATGATGGCGGTGACTGGGGCTTCAGCTCGGTATTTGGAGGCACCAAGAAGAAAAAGAAGGGAAAGGCCGCAGAGCCTGATCCTGAACCCGAACCCGAGCCTGTTATCGAGTATACTCTCGTTCAGGCGCCTGATGGGGTAGAAGAGCCCAAAGCTGAAGATGAAGACGAATGGGCCGCAGTATCTTGGAGCAAAAATAAGTCCAAAAAGCGTTCGAAGGATATACCTGTGGACGTTACTGAAGCAGCACCTACAGCTCCGGTTCAAAAGCCCTACGAAGATGATCCATGGGACAGCACTTTCTTCAACATTAACAAGAACACTGAGGAGAGGAAAAAAGGATCTACTCTTATGCCACCTCCCCCTCCACCCGAGCCTGAACCGACTGTGGAAGAGAACAAGACGGCTGACTGGGAAGATGATGGCTGGGGAGCGGCGACGATGAAGGATAAGAGGGGAACTAAAGATGAGCCAGCCAAGTCCCAGAGGAAGAAAGGAAATTTGTTTGGTCTTGCATTGGAGTTAACAAAGTATATTGAGACTGAGGGCGTAGTATGCCCTGATCAAGCTGAGCATTTGCTTGAACAAACGTGGAAGAAGTGTACGCTATGTCAGGGTTTTCTCTGCCAGATTGCTGATCAAATTGTTTGGAATTATTATAACTGAACATACAAATATAAGACAATGTTTGCACTGATGACCAGAGCAGATCATCAGTTAACATACTTAAACTGAATAGGTCTCTCACTAGCTACGCAAAAAGCCACTATCCTAAGAAAGGTAGTAGTGCTCTAAAGGATATTAAACTATTATTAGTACTACTCTGGTATTCGGTTTGGGAATGGGGCATTCCGAAACTAAACCCTATTAGGAAATAGGTCGCCGCTCAGGCCACCCCCTGAAGTACCCTTACGCATCGCTATCCTTAGCCTAGATAAATAGCCTTACAGCTACATTGTACTGGCTGTGTCTGCCTCTACGCCAAGCTATAATAGCTGATTAATTGATCTTCGCTGCGCTATCTATAAGAGACTTCCTTAAGCAGCTTAACCTCCACGGTAATGAGCCAGAGCCTACTATTATCTATTGTACATGCTAATTTGCTCTAAATAGGATTAATTCTTTAGTAAATTATGTTGTAGAAAAACACAAACTCCTAAGGCGTTTGGCAAAAGAGGTGTCCTAACAGCTGGAACTCTACACTATTCTAGGACTGAAGGTGTCAGATTTCGATAGAAAGAACTGAAAGATTCATGGTTGATCCATCTCTGTCTGAGTGATGCGTGTCCCCGCACTTTATATCCGCGTCCATCCGTAGTTTAAACATAGGGTGGTTTTAGTGGGTTAAAATGACGCTAATCAACTTGCCCACTCTTCAAGTAAGGGCTGCAATCTCCATCCTATGCTCGAATCAACTCGAGTCGATTTGCTCAAGCGACCAATCACGGTTGCTAGTGGCCATGTGCAGAACGTTTCTAGTAACCGACAAGATAAGTAGCGATATTCTCCTCCGGTTCTAGGGCATTCAGGCTGCCGAAGAGGCTGCTTTTAATACTCCGTGAGCAACCGTAAGCTATTATAATAGTTCCTCTTAGTTACATCAGTTTCTAAATACTAAGTTCAGAGATGATATTTTGAAATAGTATACAGTAACTTATCTCCCTTTATAGCTTTAGCAGACAGCCAAAGCAGTAGCTGCATGTGCTATTTCCTATCTATAGGATCCTACGCTGTACTCGCGCAATAAGAGTAACGCGGACAGGAGGGGTCCAAACTCGGCGGAAATATACTCCGGTAGAGTATTTAACATAGCTCACCTCGCAGACCCAAAAGTTATCCAATGCTTAGGTCGCCCTAACAGAGATCTTCGCCAACGTCTGTCGCTGCGTTCTAGTTTCTTGTTTGCATCAAAACGCATCACCCTCAATACAATTATATCTAGGCTTTGTCAATAGTAAGAACAGGAATCCAGGAGCCAGAGACTTACAATCATCCAATATTCATTTACGTAGAATATACACGCGGACGTATGGACGCGTTAAGGTTAGAGTTATCACAATAGGGAGCCATATCGAAGCCACAATGACGATGGGACATCCATAGAATTTGTGATGTAGAATGTTGGGTATAATAACTTGGTAAATATAGACAAAGGTCAGCTCCTGCTTCATCACGAACAAACAGGTGGCTGTACTAGTGTGATATTTTCTAACAAAGTGTACATTTCCATCGGCATACCCGCCCCAGTAGCCGTCACTATTCTTGACTTTGTACCTCAATAAAATCCCACACAATCTCCTCAGAGCTCCAGTCCATAATCTTAATCTTCTGTTTGATTCCATACTCCGATTCGTTTCCGAATACACCCAAGGGACGAAGATGCTCACCGTGACGCACTAGCAGAACGAATCCACCTTCTAAGCGCATTCGGGGACATGTGTATTCGTTGTTTCGATGATGAGGACTTCTACAAAACAGAAGTCCATGTTCATAATAACAAAGATATTATGCAGAAGCTGGATCTTTAAACCCCATCCAACCTTTCTCCTCGATGCATCGCCACCTGAGAGTACCAAGCCCTCCTAGTTTGTTCATTACGACATCGCCATCTAAGAACGTAATGACTTGTCCGTTGTTGCGAGATAGAAATATAAAGGTTCGCTCAGGCCATAGGATAGAAGATTGTGGAATTTCGCTACTTAAAGCGTTCTTTGTGGTATTTTCGGAAGATGTAGAAGGTGTGCAAATATCCCACGTTTCAGACCCAACAATAGAAGGAGCTACGGGCTGATCGTGCGCCATGTTGTTAATGACTAGTTTTACTAATCGTTTGCGATGTGCGAGGATTAAGGTGTTTAGAAGGAGGGCGGAGGGAAGATTGTCGATGAACGTCGCACAGCCCGGGCGGGCAGTTGAGGCACTGTCGTCACACACTCGGGTGTATCATTTCCATTAGTGTTACTTACCCCGCTGAAGTGGAGCGGCGAATCAGCTTATTTTAGCGCCGGCCTCGCGCTAATCATCGTAAGGTTACGGCGCAAGCAACTCGCATTAAGGCTTAGTCGCATAAAAACCCTCTAGAAGACTCCTACGAGGAACTTAGGGATCGCAACTTAGTAAGTAAATAAAATCAACTCTATTCCATTTTCATAGGTCTTACAGTAGGATTGCAAATCACGTAAGGGGTCGTTAAGGAGCACGCACGGGCCAGAGTAATCACAAAAGGGGGACTGTTAGCGTGCACGGGGCAAGGGAAATCACAAAGAGCTTATGTGAATTGGAATACTTGTCAGGGTCTATGGGGTTTGGTCATATATGATAGGGTAGCTCCAGTTCGCGAGGTCGTTCTCGTCGCAAAGCTTAATAGGGTAGGAGGGAAGGAAAATAGCCTCCCAGGCGGTACGCAGGCGAGCACAGTCCGCCCTATTATATGTATGGCCACCCGTGCTGCTGAAATGGTTTGCAATACGGGATAAGGGAAGGGCAATGCGACATGTTCTACAGACAAGGAAACAGTAGGGCTCACCAACGTACGCAACTAGCTGCCAGAGACGATTTGCTTGGGTGGATGGTGACGGTGGAAATGGAGGAGAAGGCATAACCTACAAGAAGGGGAAACGCTACACGTAGTACTAGTAGCTTACCTTACTCTTATTACAGAGTACACTGTAATCTAGCGCGGTGTGTATATAGTTTTCTAGGAGTTCTCTAAGGGTAAGGCGATAAAGGAATTTAGGGGGTGAAAAGGATTCGGAAAAACTGTCGGACCGAGGGTGCACAGGCCCCCTTCGGATCCTAAATGCCATAGACCGTAATTCCTTTGCCCATAACCGTCAGGGTTTATGGGGTTTGGTCATATATGTTAGGGTAGCGGCGGTCGGACGTCGTCGATGCTGTCATCGTAGAGATCCCACTCATCCCACTGCGCAAGGATCTCGTCCATCATCGTGAGAGAGATTCGATGCTCTTCCCGGATCCCGTACGACCGCCGCTGGTTGTCTCTGAGGTTGGAAAACGCACGACCTTTGCTGTGGAGATAGGACCCCTTGCAGACGTTCTCAGAGAATGTGGCGCCGCCACCCTGCTGCTGGAGCGAGCGGATGTAGCCAGGATCCAGCGCCAGATTCTCCACCGCCTCGTTGTCAAACACGTACACTTTAGAATCGTCAAACAGCGTCTTGATGTTGGCGTAGAACTGCGAGTACACCAGCCCGTCCATGTTCTCTTGTCCGCGCGGCGCGGTGGTCAGCGTCTGGCCCATCGTGTCTCTCATGGTGGCCCAGGGGTACGTCGCTACTCGAGGGCTGCCTCTTGTCCGCTTGCCGTCTTCCAGCAGCTTCACGCGCGTGCGGGCGTAGGGCTCCAGACAGCAGCGCCTCCAAAGATAGGTCTCGGCCTCGAATTCGTCTGAAACGGAGTCGTACGGGTAGGCGTAGTCCTCGGATGTAATCGTTTTGGCAATATCTACGTAGGTGCGGTCTTTGCTGTAGAACTGCGCATCCGCAGCTTCTTCCCAGGCCTCCTTCCAGCGCCTGTACGCAACGGCCAAGTTGTCTGTCATATGCGCAAGCTTGGTGTTCTTCGCATGCACAAACAAAGTGGCGTTGTTGAAGCGACCCAACCCGGGTCTTTCGGCGATTCGTTCGAGAATGGTGGTCCACAGCGGATCGAGGTACTGATGTTGTAGCCTATACTCGAGGAGCTGTTCCCGCGCGCTTTCTTTTCTCTTCAGCGTCTCTGCCGCCACCGCAGTCACTCCTCTGCTTGCGTTATCCTCGGAGGCTGGAAGGTATGACGCCAGGGTGGAGTCGTTCACGGTTTTTCCGATGGCCGGAAGGAGCACAGCGTCCAGCCAGAGCTCCTGGTCTTGCTTACTCAGGTACGTGCTGTGCTCGTACTGGCTTTCGAGGTGCAGCTCCGGGAAGAAGATAAACAGTAGGAGCGATTTGGTACTTCCTGCCACGGAACCGAAGCAGTAGTGGGGGATCTTGTGCAGCGGCAAGTGTCTCGTCTCCAGGTCGCCGCGGCTGTTATACGCAGACACCGTGAGGCTGAAGTGGATATCCGCGTTTAGGTTTAGGATGGGATGCGCCCGAGGATGCCAGTCGATGCCGTTCCGGGCAAACGCCAGGCTGCTGGGGAAGCAGCAGACGCTGTCTATGTCAAACCTCACCTTAGCAGCGCGTCCTTTCTGACTCTTGCTGTGGTGCTCTTGCAAGCACAGATTGCGGGGCAGCTTTTCGTCGGGGGTGCTAACGTCTTCAGGGAAAGCTGTGGGACTTGTGCCCTCAAACGCAGCCTTCAGATCCACGCCTTCGGGCAGAGCAGTGGGCCTCATCAGCTTTGGATCGCTGAGGACATCGGGGAGAGGCGTTCCCCCATTCTGCACTCCGCGAAGCAGGCGCGTGATCTCCTCAAACGAACAGCATGCAGAGTGCACGTCGGAGCGCTAGTGGTGTTCCCGGTGAAGCCTGTCCGCCTCTGCATGCTCCTCGTAGGTGTAGCCCTGGAAGTTCCGCAGCTGCTTGGCGAGTTGGTACGCTGTTCGTTCGGTGGGTGGCGTAGGTGGACTACCTACTCTGGGCGTTGATCGCGCCGGCGATGCTGCTTCGGTGACGCTCGGGCCTGGCACATGGCTGGGGCGGACGAAAGGTGAGGGTGATGCAGTGTTTGGCGGAGGAGTGCTGCTGTTGTCAGACGGCTGTGGCAGGCAAGGTGTACTACGATTAGATGGTGGTGCTATCAGTGGGGGCGCGCTATGGCTGGGAGATGATTGCGCTGGTTGCGAGGTATTGCTGTTCTCGGACGGTTGTCTAGATACAGGTCTGACCCAAGACAGTAGGGTGTTGCGCTGGGTTGGGAAGGCTTTGCGTCGGCCGCTTGACCGAGCTGAAGAGACGCTGCGCTGGCTAGGCGTTCGCGGGCTGTTCATAGCCTCTGCTGGAGCATTAGTAGCATTTGCTGGGGAGGATGTTGATGTGCCAAGATCCCTTTGGCCACGTTGCTTGTTGACACGTTTCTTGAGTAAAAACTCGCTTGGACATAATCAAGGTTTTAGTGGTGAGAGAAGGCCGTGTACTGTTTTCTTTTTCATGCTAATTACTCTATGTACAACTGATGGTCTACATATAAGAAAAATTCTTCTTTCTCATACGATGAAACGCCTGCCGAGGTATCATATAATGAGCAATCCAATATTACAGTTCTTCTTCTCCGCTACTACATTTGCGCAACTGGGGCTCTCCAATATTTCAGTACAGTCTCATGCTCTGCACGTGTCGCCCTGCACAACGGTGACTCAGCCCACTATTCATTCTCGCAACTTAGCACCTGTGTAAGGAAGACTGGCATGATAAAAGTAAGCAAGGCTCACAGCGGCAAGCGTGGTAATGGTAGGCCAAGCTTGATAGAACTGGAGTGCAATTGTATGACTACTACAACCTGGGGTAGGGAGATAAGAGGAGAGCTTCTTGCTTTTATAATAACTTTCAGACATATTGCTAGAAGGACTATACTTCTATTCACCAACTTGGTGTTAGGTACGACTAGATCGAGCAATGTATATGGTTAATAGCTCTTACTTTTCACAGCTATTAACCTCTACACATGGGGTCGCTGCTTGCTCTGGCGCTAGAACGAGACCCGGTTTAACTTCTCAACTAGCTCAATTTCCCTTTGGAAAATTGCCTCGCATCCAAGTTTAAGTTCCTTGTCCGTGCTATCTGTTCTGATCGTCCAGAAATTCACTTTCGGCCCGTAAAACTTCACTTGAGGATCGAGGATCAGCCTTATCAGGTGCCACACGTACTGTATGTCAGTCGGTTTGTCTCCCGCGAGTATCCTTCCCAAGTTCACCACCATCCTACACACCTCTTTGCCATCAATGACTTGAAGGGTGTGCATGTTCTCCTGAAAATATTCACGATACGTCTTGAGGGTGTACCGTTCAATGAACCACGGGTGAATAATGGGCATGGATCTAAGCTTCGACCAAGGGATTAATTGTACGACCCCCCTCTCGATATCCTGTCCCATAATGACGTACTCATCACAATTTCTTGCCCATTCTTGGTACTTGCGGTCAATGATGGTAGGGTAAGGACTTTTGCAAAGAAAATCAAGCACGTCTGAGACTTTGAACACGGTCACCCCGGGTGTCTCGCTTAGTCTCTGTAGGTCAAAAACCACCAGACCTACCCAGTTTGCTTCCAAACCCCTTTGAATTTGCGACTTTTTGCCTGTCAGATGTATCGTCCATTCCAGATTCGGACTAGTCGAGGTGAATTTGGTTTCCTTTTGTTTCTTTCCCTTCCTTTCCAGATCCAATTTCCCCAAATGCTTCCCCAAGGTGGCCAAGAAGGTTTTCACGGAATTGACACGCTGATATCTCTGATCAAGTATTTTCTTACGTGCCGGCGAAATGTAACTCAAAGGCAACTCCGGTGCAGATTGCTCGTGAGCACGAAACAGAAGAGTTCGCTCGACCGGGACAGGGTTGACTTTGACACGTTCTAGAACTGGACAGGTTTCAGTCAGTTTCCTGGTTAGATTAAGTTATTGATAACCATACAATCGTCCCAGTCTAAAAGGTTCTCGAGGTGCTTGATCGCTGTGGTCTGGCCATACGTCTGATCATTCGCCGTCGGCAATGTTGTAGCAGGACTGACAGACCTACTCCTAGCATTACTAACACACTGAAGCGAAGAAGTCGGGTAAGTGCAAACGGAAGAGGAAGAAGGAAGAGACGACCTGCTCCGCTGCCCTGCGGCGGACTGGGAGCGAGAGGGCAGAGCACTTGCAGGGATCAGGCCGATCGCCTCCAGTTGACCTGGTGTGAGGATATAGTGGAGGCCCGGCCCTTGGTGCGCGATCCATCTCGTCTTCTCCAGCCATGGGGAGGGATGCACCGGGTAACGAAGGCTGGTGCCGGTGGTTATCTGGCTAGCGACCTGCTGGTCAAGTTGGGCTTCTAGCTGGTCCCACGTACTAGCAGCAGCAAGCGTGGTACTGGCTTCTTGTGCCTCGCCTCTCTTTTTGTCTCTCCTTTTCCTGGTTGTATGGAGCGACTAGTTTCACACGCCAAAAGGCACCTTTTCCTGTCAGGCGCTGGCACGGCACGTTGGCTTCCCAGGGCTGGCAGTGTTCTTGCTTTTGTGCAACTGAGTCTCTCTGCCCTCCTCGCCTTCGAGTGTTCTGCCAGCCGTGCTGCTTACGACAGTGGCTTTGAATATGCTTCTTATTGCTGTAGAGAGTAGGGCATGGTTGACCTGTGGCTGGGTCTTGGTAGCTGCAATGAAGCTCGTAGTAGATGGGAAGTTGCGGGATTGGGGTAGTAGGCGTCTGAGGGTAGGTCCAGTTGGCGAGGTCGTTCTCGTTGCAAAGCTTAATAGGGTAGGAGGGAGGGAAAATAGCCTCCCAGGCGGTACGCAGGCGAGCACAGTCAGCCCTGCTATACGTATGGCCACTGGTGCTGCTAAAGTGGCTCGCAACACGGGATAAGGGCAGGGCAATGCGACATGTTCTGCAGATAAGGAAGCAGTAGGGCTCGCCAACGTATGCAACGAGCTGCCGGAGACGGTTTGCTTGGGTCGATGGTGACGGTGGAAACGGAGGAGAAGGCATAGCCTATAAGGCGTGCTAGCCCAACGCTAAGTAGAGACAGAGAGCCAGTAAGTAGTACTAGCAGCTTACGTTACTTACTTTCACAAGACGGAATACTACTGTTAAGCGTGGTTTATTATATTATTAGTTGGTGATTAGTAGCTTAGTAGCGGCGAGGTGATGAATGGACATTAGGGGGTCAATGGGATTCGGAAAAAGGGACGGGCCGAGGGTGCAGGGGCCACCTTCGGATCCTGAATCCCAAAGATCCTATTATCCTTTACGCATACACGTCAGGGTATGAATATTTCATCATTAGCGTAAAACTGCACTCAGATCTCAGTGCAGTTACCGCCCTGGGATAGGATAGAGATAGCCGCATACTGGGTGCATTCCCCCATATATCTCACAGGCTTTCTTAACGCCATCATGCGAGTTATCCTGAGATGAGCGTTTTGTTGTGCCCTGCGGTGTAACCATAGGACTACCATCCAGTTCGTTTCCAACGCAAAAGTTATGAGCCTGTGTAGCGTCGACCTTTTCAGGGTAGAGGCACAGCGCTACAAATGGACGTTCTTTTCCATCGGTTTTGGCTTGGACACCTCGAATCGAGTTGGTGGTCGGATCGTCGTGCTGCATCTTGTACACGTCGAACACCATACCTGCCAGCACGTGAGAAGGCATGGAGTTGTCTGCGGCAATCACCTCGAGGGTCGCCCCGTTAGAGGAGCGCTTCAGTCCATGTAGCAAAGTGCCCGGGTCGTAGTCAAATGTAGCGGTTGGCGACGAAGTGAGGCTATCTAGGATGGCAGAAACCTGCGCTTGCGTAACCTCTTGCTCATCACCGATGGTTGCCACAGCCCCTCGCTCGACAGAGAAGCAAGGGAATTCGGCAAAGCAGTGGCCCGCTGAGGTAAACGCCGCTTGTTCCTTCGCGCCAACCTGCGCGCTAGCGACGTCCGCCAACGGTTGATATCTCTCGAGGAATGCTCGTAGGCTACTGCTTAGATTCGCCGGAGCATGTTGCAGAGCGTTGATGTCAGGGCCATGTACATCGGACGGAAGCAATTGGAGGGTGTTTTGTCCTCCAATAGAGCGAGTAGCTTTCGACGGCTCAAACGGAATAGCCGCTGCCGCGGAGGCAAGGGTAGCAAGGACGATAGTTATCTAGGTCAAACGGAGTTAACCGAGGCGTGGGGCACAGACAGAATGGATTATGGATAGTGCCTTACTGTTGCCTTCATCGTAACAATGATATGTAAATGATATAGAAAGGTATAACGTTAGACGTGAAGAATGAAGTAGATGAGTAGTATTTGTGAAGATGTGGGCGGATAACGGAGCGTTGTAGAGAGTAAAGGAATAAATAGAACGTCCTCTTAGCCACATACTAATAATAACCTAATCCCGCCTGTTGGGTACTCTGCTGTCTAACTGTTGGTAAATAGAAACGCTACGCCACGTTTCTGTCTTACACCTAAACACGGCGTAGAATCTATACGGCAAAGCAAACCAAACACTACGCCACGGTCCTGTCTTACACCTAAACACAAGCGTGCGATTCACGCGGCAAAGCGGGCCGAGCACCACGCCGCGTTTCTGTTCTGCACCTAAACCTAAGCGTGAAATCCATACCAGAAAGCCATTGCGAATAGAATAGCACGGCAAGCGGCCTGCGCTGCTATGGGCGCCTAACCAGGCGAATAACTATAGCGCCTACAACTCGTAGCGGTCCAAGCGCTAAACTCTTTTTACATATCCTTTACTTATACTCTTTCCACTGCATAATGCGGACTATACTTCTACCTTTAGTTGTATGTCTACGCAGCCCCTACACACATCCTAACAATAGTAGGGGGCGTACATAGTTAACGTAAAGGACCTAGCTCGCTCTAGCGTATATACATGACACTGACGTATCTCTCTTCGTATGTTCATGGTGTCTTCACAATGGTTCCGTAGTGATTTTACGTATACCTATTTATATCTTAGAAATCCAATGGGTTTGTCCTACACTAGCAAGCTCTTATAGTATGTAGCATTATGCGTCTACGCCTACTAATAAATAAGGGGAGAGACTAGTAAACCTCCATTCAATAACTAATCCTCCACATATAGGTAGGGTAAGAGTTACGAGCGCCTACCAGCACTCAATCTAAGGCGGATATGGAATCTACTAAGTCAGAGGTGTAGATATCTAAACAAGTAGAGACAGTGGAATCCCTGCGAGCAATTAGTAAACTCGTGAGCGGTCAATAAGTGTACGTACAGCATGAATGACAACATGATTCGTCATTAGGTATAAGGGGAATAAGGTAACTAGTAAGGCTAAAAGCAATAAACCGTGTTTGATTCTAAACGAGAAGCTAAAAACAGCTTATGTACCAGCAAAATCAAGCAAAACGATAAACGAAACACGAAGGAATAAAGCATGTCCAGCCCAAAATCAAAATCAAAAAGGTCAACCTTCCATCGAGCCCATTCATCATGGCTAGGAATAGCCCAACTAAGGCCCCGGCTGCAGAGAACTCTATAGCTGATTCCATATCCATGCAGACGCGTTGCTAGGTTTAGCAGAAAATCTTCAAGATTAGACAGGCCGCTGATTTACCGACGGCAACAAGTTCCCCAAGATCCGCACGCGCAGCCAGCTTCTCTCCACCGTTTGTTGATGGTGCACCATCCAGTTCGTCACCAACGCAAAACTTGTGTGCCTGTTCCGCATCGGCCCCCTCCGGATACACGCACATAGCAAGCAGAGGATCTTGCTTACCGTCCGTCTGGGCCTGTGTGGCGCGGATCGAATTGGTCGACACGTCGTCCGATTGAAGCTTATACATGTCGAAAACCATTGCCGCGAGTACCTGAGAGTCTATAGACTTCTCCAACGCAATCACGTCGAGGACCGCACCCCTCTTGCTGATACGGAGCCCGTTCAGCTATCACTTCGACCTCCTCTAATCAAGAAAAATTTCCTGAGCTTAGCGAGAGACCTTTCCTTCCAGCTTCTCTTGTGGTATGGACTTCTCTCAGGGTATAGATTTCTCCCGGGGTATATAATTCTCTCGGGGTATAGACTTACGTTGGGGTATAGACTTCCGTCGGGGTATAGACTTCCGTCGGGGTATATAATTCCCGAGTGTTTCGGTTCCACCGGTTTCAAGGATATAATATATCGATTGTTGGATGAATCTTCGGTGACGGTATACTTCCACCATGGCACTGGACACTTTGCCAGAATCTTTCTTACGCTAGACAGAGGAATATCTGTAGCAGGCGATATGGCGAAACACTTGTTGTGTGCAGAAAATCGGATCGTAGTGCCACGTTCATTGTACGTCGTAAAGGAGTTTTGCAAAAATTCGGCCACGCGAACTCCTTCAGTACCAAATGAGGAACGGACGTCTTTGAAATTAACAGCTGTCATAATAGTCTAGGTCTGGAAGATGGAGCGTGTAGAATCTACTTAAGGGCTGAGTCTTCCTATTTATTTGTAACGGAGTGGACCCCACTCCACATGTTGTTGTAATTAAGTCATCCTTTAACAGAACCATGCTGTGTACATTTAGTTTTCGGGTCCTGACGTCCGAAGAATGGACTGCACCATCATCTCAAAGCACTTTCTCACGCATCATCAGCGGCTTAGCAACTCTACAGTAACGATAAGCACATCGAGTGTGCAATGTATGAAGTGGAATTCACAAACGATACCTATGCACTACGTCAGCGGAGCTTCCATCGTGAGGCTCTTCTCGCTTACGCGTTTCGGGGAAGTAAGTAAGTACCGACTAGGACCAACTCGTGTTTCGCCCCAGTCCTAAGCGACCTGCCGCCATGGCAAAGTTGCTAAGCTGCTGACGACGCACAAGAAAAGAAGCGTTTTGAGTTAATGACGTAGTTTGTCTTATATAGCGAGCCACTACAATATAATAAGTCACCCGTGGTAAGGCCATCGACTGCAGTGTTACCGGCGATTTAATCAGGACATAGCGGGCTAATCAGCTCGGGTAAAGCTGATGACAATATCGGCTCGTTGAAACGCCGTTATTGAAACGTGACGCTCGTCACTTTTTCTGTACAGAGTGTTGCTGGTGTCAGCACCACCGGACGAACCTTTCCAATGCTGTGAATTTCCACACTGGTAAAAGTCCATGTTTCGAGAAGCCACATCTATAGGCTGGCCATCCGATGTGCGCGAAACTAAGCAAGCCAGGTGATGATTATGATACTTACAAGGTGTGTGGGGAAAAAAAGAAAAGAAAAGAGAAAAACGAAGGAATCATGTATGTGGCCTGTGCAGACACGCTCGTATATGTAGCTTAATAGGTAATCACACACAGACGGAGCACATACTAATTAACACTGTCGCGGCGATAACCAGACGCGATAAGCAATATGCCTTCTTTTTAGCGCACGATCTGGCTTTGAGCTACACTTATAATGCTTTGAGCACTGGTATGTGGCTGAAGAACATACCAGTCAATGTGAGTGCCTCAAATGCGGTCTGTGCGTCATAGAGTGAATAGTACCGTACACGGTCCATAGATGACATTTCGAAGCTCCGAGAAATATTGTACTGTAACAGTGAAATGATGCAATACTGTAGCGTGTCTGGATGTCTTTCGTCCGTGCGCATTGAGATTACCGTCATACTGCGGCTTAGCGTGATGTGGCTGTGTGTGGATATCCACCATTATGGTTTTCCATGCCATGATTTTCCACGCCATGGTCTTCCATCAGCATGGAAATCCATAGCTTTGAATATGCTTATTCGGTATTCGTTCCTTGTGCGTGCTCTACAGATGATGCGTTCGTGTGCAAATCAGCGCTCCATAAAGAATGATCTTCACCAGCAATAAGCGCCATCAGCGGTAGCACTGTCAACATCTCCAGCTTAGGAGAGTGCAGGATGAGGTGGAGTGCAGAGAAAGGGGCTTAATGTGATAGAGATCCCGATCTAGTTTAGCGTTGTCATCGAAATCCACAATCGGCTTAGTTTTGTCGTCGAAATTCAAAACGGCTTAGCGCCATTCTTGCAGCCCAAACCACACGACTTCTAAACACTACAACGCAACGACGAAGTGGAAATTAGGTTTTTTACTTACAGAGTACAGATCAATACTAATTAGATTGTGTGTATACGGATTTTTGTCACTCGTCTATAGCGTTGGGAGTTGGTGTTGTAGTGGGAATTTGGCTAATGGTGTTACATCTTATTATTAAAGCTAATAAACTTCTATAGGATCTATGGGGTTTAGTTATATGTGTAGGTTCTTTTTGGCATTTTTCCACAGTCCCATGGCCTTCACAGTCAGCTAAAGCGATCCTGGCCTAACACGAATTCCATGAAAATCTCCCTGGCTTGTTCATCTTCAGGCAAGACAGAATGTAATTTACCAAGACATCGATGCAACGTAACAGCATTGTGAGTCCCCCCTATGGCTTCATACAATGACTCTCCTCCAGATACAGGGATTATGGGGTCATCTGTTCCGTGAATAACCAAGCATGGCTTTCCTGCAATAGCCCTTTTCAAATTCAAGGGCGCCTTATGTCGCAGTATTGACACATACGTCTTAAACGTTGTGATAAAGCAGATGAAGCGGTGTATCGAGGTGGTTCTGCTTTTGGGCTTTGGACTTTCTTGGCTCTTGTAATGCGATGCGATGATACGATCCAGGTTTCTGTCGAACCTTGCAGCAGCATAACGATCTCCATCATCGCTGCAAAGAAACTCGGTCGTGAACAATGTACTTAGGACATCCAGCAGACGAACCACACCCAAATTTTCTTTTCTACCATGCTTGAAAAGGCCTTTACCGCATATAAACTGATAAGTCAACTTGGTCCAATTCCAGATGCGCGCTCGAACGTAGGGCCACCAGAGTGTTGAACCGTCGCTAGTCGTCGAAATAAAAACGTACTTTGACCAGAGATGGGGGGATTGTACGGCGAGATGTTGAGTAACCATGCCACCCATACTAGTACCAACGAGAACTACCTCTTTCCAATCTCTGCTTACGTTGCGATTCAGGATCATTTCGACCAATGCTGTTATGTCTCCCGCTAATTCTTCGATCGAGCCTTGGCCATTATTGAAGAGCAAATGCGTAGCTTCATTCGTTTTGAACTCGCGGACCCGGTATAATTTGGCCTCCCTTTGACCGCCGAGCCCTAGAACCCACTAATTCGTTGATTAGACGCCGCGTTATTGTATGCGGAAACCTACTTACCACGATGAGCCGCGGTCCTTTGCCCCAAAGTTCGTATGGCATCTCGATCACCTCACCCGTCTGCCTTTGCCATTGGAAAACTCCTTTGACTGGATCATACAATCTCTGATCGATGATGTTTTCCACATCGTCGTAAGCTTTGTTACTCGTGATTGAGCGGATGTAGGCCGATCTGCCTAAAAACCCGGGCTCGACTATCTCCATGAGATTGTTCAAAGGTGTAACAGCCTCAACGACGAATGCATCGTAAAAAACAATGCAGAAAATGGCAAAGACGCAAATAAGCGTAGCGTAGAATGCTGATAGAATATCCATTGTCACGGTACACGTTCCCACAAGAAGAGTTGTTTGGAGCTTATTATAGCCCATCCCCCGCCCCACCCCCCGCTTTAGGCAGCCGCCAAGAGACTAGGCAATGTAAGCTGGTTAGGTGGAGCACGTGATGAAAGACTCTTCCACCTATTTGGCGTTTATGGTACGCGAAGCAGGATATCTCACGCTAGCCGATAACAGCGGGCGCGTAACACGGAAGTTTCGACCGGGGTCGCCACGCTGCACTGTTCCGCGCGTCGCAGCTACACAGCTGATACGGCAGCTAAACGTCGCTCTAAGGTTGGTAGAAAATCTACTTTTTCGTAATCGCGCACAGACACAGACGCCAGAAACTCCGATCATGTGACTTACTTCTATCTATCTTAGTCTGCGAGCCACGTGTAAGCTTCCTAGCTTCTGTGGCTTATATTACAGTGTAATTATTACGTGGTTGTTGTCAGATCACCGTACTGTTAGTAAGAGTTCGTCACTAGAGTACGTTTCATGATATAGTTGGTTGAAAAGCGTATACCGGCTCCCCACCGGGATACATCGTAAAAATCGTCAAGTCTACTGGTCGACGACGTAAGTTTTGTACGCCCGTGCGTTGGCCAGGGGTGAAACTGACGATTTGGCCACGCTTTATGGGGGTAATCAGTGATGTACATTGTCCCAAAACTAACCGTTTTTGGCCATTTTTACTAGCAAAATCAGTACTTTGTAGGTCCTCCTCGGGCATCAATCACAGCCTGGCACCGAGCTAGCATCAACTCCATTAAACTATTCAAAAAAGCTTCGTCAACAGCGTCCCAGGCATCTTTTACTATTTGTCTTAGCTTATCATACGTATATTGCTTGCCATATGCTAAATCAGGGTATCGTAGCTTAATCCAGTCTTTTATATAGTCCTAAACTGTCTCAATAGGGTTCAAATCAGGGGAGTATGCAGGCCATTTCAATACCCCTATACCCCTCTCTGTCAGCTCACGAAGAGTAGCACTAGCCTTGTGCCCAGGAGCCCCGTCTTGCATGAATATTAGATGAGGATTTATACGCATCTAGCTATCGATAAGGGGGACAATACACTAACAGTAGGTCTCCCCATTCACTGTCCCCCACTCCTTCTCCTAGAAACGGCAGCGCGGGCGATTCTGGGGGAAGCGCTGGGAAGCAAATCGCATCGGGGTCCATCACCGGCTTCTGCATAAGCTCCTCCACCACAAGTCGTACCTTCTTCGAAGAACCAAGCTGTGGATGATCGGCATGACGGGTCCTTAAGTGGGCTTCATAGTGCTTCGGCTTTACCCCGTAGCCGCACGGGGTACAGATCCACGTTGGGTAGTAGTCGAGGTACTCGAAGAGGTCCATTCTCCCCGGGACTTAGCAGCGAAATAACTGCTGGAAGCAAATGGCAATAACAGTGCGCGCTAGCAGGTAAGAACACAACGTTACAATTAAGAAACGGTTTAGAATACGTCAAGTTAGGGAGAGCTTTGGATTTCCCGTGCTTTTATGTCTTTCGTGTGCATAAGGTGGCTGGGAGCTAATCTCCCCCTTTTCTACAACTCTGCGACAGTTTCTTTGGGGCCGCTCCGTAACTAAACATCGTTTTTACACGCTAGAAGTACGGGAAGTTATAGAAAAAAAAATTCTACGAGACTGTAATGCTCTACTAGTAGACGACATTATCTGCAGTAGAGCGTGCCTGGACCTGACGCTGGTAGAAGCAACGCGATATCTGGCTCAAGCAAACAGCTTATCGGTGGATAAATTTGAAGTGGG
>JAMAHW010000157.1:0-38894 GCA_023627715.1 Periconia sp. R9002 | reverse complement strand
CCACACCATGTGCTCCATACCTTCGTTCCTCAAGGCTTCTTTGGGCGGCCCGCGCCTCGCGGGTTGCGCATTCCTGTATAGTAAAAAGGCGTACAAACGATGCTTATTGGGTCTGATGATAGTTTCACTACTAATCAACTAATACTAGTATCCAATTGATTCTACCGGAGGAAGACCTCACAGTGGCCCACTACACCCTTATAATAGTGCCCTATAACTACTGCTGTACGACTATTCCATTTAAAACAGCCGACGAAAAAATCACTTTAAAAACACTAGTATTTTATCACGCAAAAGGAAATCTATCCTTTTTTTACGCTGGCGCCAAGGAACAGGGGAGAGGGCATGCTTTTCTGAAAACCATTATATATCCTTATCTTCATGTGTTCTAATTTGCCACTAATGCAGGGCTTGAAGCGAAAACTCTGCGTTAAGCACAACGAATCTTGTAGACAAACGGGATGTGAAGTACTAGTACAGCTATGAACGGGAACAGCACGACTTCCTCTGCTATGTTTATTTGGCATTCGTTGACTTGTGGGCCGGCATATGCAAGTAACGGTGCCCACTTCTTATGAACAGTCGAACCAATTCCCACGTCGGGATACAAAATGAGACAGAGCCCCCGCAGGCGGCGGGCTAACACGGTTGGGAAACGGAGCTGCTGCCTGATATGGAAGCGTAGGATGAGATTAGCTAAAAGGCAGAAGACTAGGCAACAGGCCAGGCAACAGGCCAGGCCGTGGCTGTGATTGGCCGAGCCAGCCGAATATAAGAGCATGACCATCGCGTACATTCTATTTCCTATTCTTCCGCTCTACTAATAGTTCTTCATCCCAGAATAGCTCTTGCTTCAGACAGACATTCAGCAAACCGTGGGAATTGCTCCCCAGTGAAGCGACCACGAAAACCAGGAAACACACTGCTCATTCTCTAATACTTAACCGCTTCCGCTGACGAACAACCGGCATGTCAGTACATGAGACCAGTTCGCCGGGCGATTCAACTCCAATTCAAAAGAGAAACCAAATATTCAAAAGAGGGGAGGAGCCGCCAAGGAACGAACACAATGAGATAATTTGCAAAAATGTGGGCTGTGAGATGGAACTTTTCAAACGTCGATGCGAATGGAAGTGAGTAAAACGCGCATCTACCTTATATATGCCAGTACGTTTGGTCTGAACATTTTATAGACTATTAGAAGTATCCCAATGTATAGGCTCTAAAGAAGCGATGTCCAGTGATAAGCTAACGTGTTCATAGTAAACATATGGACAAGCATGAGCGACCGTATAAATGCCTTCTACCAAGTTGTGAACATTTACGAGGCTTCACTTATTGTGGCGGCCTTCGACGACACGAACGCGAGATACATGAAATAGGAGAGAACGATGCTGATAAGGGCATACTATGTCCCGTCGCGAGCTGCAAGCGAGCGAGCAATGGCTTCGCTCGCAAGGAGAATCTAGAGGAGCATATAAAACGGATGCATCCAAGAGCTAAGGCCGGTAACAAGGACGAAGCGAAGGACACTAATATGGTAGAGATTCAAGAGACGGATAGGGCTCTAAGGGACGATTATGTAGCAGATAGGCAAAAGAGTATCACTGATCCGAAAAGGGAACGTAGCTTTGAAATCTCTGAAACCAGGGAGGGCCACGATTGGAGCAAGGTAGATTTGTGGGATGAGGTTAAGAGATTGAAGAGGGATTATAAAGACATCAGTAAAAGGTTAAGGGCACTTGAGGCTGTCGCAGCAAAATGTTGAAGGCACCCGCGGAGGAGCGAAAAGTGTACAGCGCATTGGTCCCATAGAAAGAAACAAAGCAGACCGACGAGCCAATTTTGTGGGAATGACGGCGTAACTTACACGTACAAAATTATCCGAAGTCTCAAGGCAGAGTGCTCATTTTCATTGTAACCAAAATTTAGTTAAATCACGATATTATCGTCATAGCGGTTCGAACTGTACCAGGACTACAGATAGTAACAATCACATAATGCAGCGATATCAACCCCCTTAAGAGTCGCATTTAATCCTTAAACTCTACTTTCCTGCTACGCCATCACAAATAATATTCTGTTCAGGACCCCATGATATCCATTGAGCTCCATTCCCGAAGGGTCTATCCGCATTTCGAACCACGCTCGCTGTTCACTCTACTGCGCGCTCTCGGTTTTGTCCACACTCGTCTGCTGGTGGAGATTGCTAGCTTCTTTAGCGTCACGTCTGCCCTCTACCGCCTTTTCCTGCTTGGTAGAAACATCCTTAATATTGCTGCCACTTGGAAAAGGGGACGAAGGATGGGATATGCTTTCGCGAAGAGGGTGCTCTGTGCCGGTTCGGATACGGCCGATATCGGATGCTCTATGCGCCTGCGAGAGAGCGTAATCACCCGAATCAAAGTATTTACGTCCCTGTGATTGAGTTCCAGTCAGCTGGTGCATAACGTACTGGCAAGTGTACCGCGCATATACCTCAAGTTGATAATGAAGCAGATCTCCTCTCGCGGGTAGTTTTCCATACAGGCGGAGCAGACGGCTATTTTGCTCAGTGAGAGACTTCCGAGAAATTAGTGTATGCATAAAGCGGCAAGTACGGATTTACCTGAGCGTCTTCCAGATTTTGAGGATGATTCATCCTGAAGAAGTTCTGTGAGCAGGAGGGGAATGGTAGTGTGCGGGGAGGGGGCGGGGGGGCTTATGCATGCCAGGCATATCCGAGACAAATTAGCTCTAGCTGATTTATGCCTAAGATCAGTCATGCGTTATACCAGCATGGCGTTATCTCATTTCATTTTCACTATATGTTACCCTACACTTAGCGAGGGCTCATGGACGATCTATATCATGCGAACTGTCACCAGGGTGTCAAAATGTTTCCCAACACCGGTATTAAGGTACTGTATATCGGATTGGGAATCAAAGACAACGGCAATGAGGGTATAAGATTCTATGCCGTTACATGCCAAAACAGGTATTGCAGTCGTATGACGTCACTATGAGGTCAACCACTGTCCTTTTGTCTCGCTTGTCCCAGAGCTGCTCGCTCTTTACGTCCTTGAAAATGACAGGAATATTAAGTTTAGTCGCCTGCAAAATCCGCCTTCCACTGAATCTGACCCCGTATATCTGCCTTACCGCGCCACACTTTGGGCTGTGCCATCAGCCGCACATGCGCCGAGCGGAGCTTGCTTGATCGCGCAAGTGTGAGAAACCAAGGCGGAGCGGGCCACCTCAACTATCGCAATGAGCTCCCTATATACCGTCCTCCCCTCCCCCAGTGAAGGCCTCGGTTGCTTCTCTATCGCCTCCATCCCTGCTGGTACCCTTATTCTCACCGAAACGCCTCTTTTTAATGTCCGCGAACCCCGCACAAACTCATCCGTCATCACCGCCTTCTCACATCTTACTAGCTCCCAACAAGAACAATACCTCAACCTACACGCTCTCGGCTCTAAAACCCCAGGTGCCGCCCTCGTAGTTGACATCTTCAACACCAATGCCTGGCAAACGGGATCCCGCACCTCAATCCTACCACTCGCTGCGCGCTTCAACCATTCCTGCATCCCCAACGCCAGTTTCGCCTGGAACTCACGACTGTCCCAAATCACCGTGCACGCTATTGTCACGATACCTGCAAATACACAAATCAATCTTAGCTACGAGCTTCCCTACCAAACGATCAGTTCGCGACGCGAGAAGCTTTCCGCGTACGGCTTTGTGTGCTCCTGCATAGCGTGCGGACGTGGCGCTGTAGCTAGTGATGTTCGCAGAGCGCGCATGGTCGTGTTAGACGTAAGGATTCGAGCTGGACGGAAACAGATGTGGAGATCTGAAGTGCCCAAGGCGGCATTGGAGTTGGTGAAACTGCTGAAGGAGGAGGGCCTTGTGGGTGAGGCATTGGGTTTGGCGTATCATGATGCTACTACAGGTTGGAAGAGACATGGACGGCTGGAGTTAGCGGTGAGGTATGCGTTGAAGGAGTTAGATATTTGTGTGATGTGTTATGGCACGAATTCGCCGTACGTGGATACAACAACGGCATTTTTGCGGGAATTGAAAGTGGAGCTTGCGGAGCTGGCTGTCCAGAATCTTCCTACTGCGTAGCACTTTCCTCCGAATCGTAATTAGCTGAAATTGCACTTAACGTCCCTCCCTGCCTATCGAGACATAGGAGGGGTACTTCGACTTTAAGCAACTCGATATCTGCGCACACGTTAATATTTGCCACAGTTCTGTAAAAGTGGTGTGCTATAGTTATTCATAAACATCCAGGCCGCGATCAAGTCGCTGGCCAAACCGGAAGGAAGATCGGGAGCTTACATCCTTAGGGAGATTGCGGAACAAATCCAACACCTCTGGGACAAAGAACGACCGGTAGTAAGCTGATGGACACCGGCCCACGTGGGGATACTAGGGAACGAAGCCGCGGACAAGGTTGTCTAGGAGGCCGCTGGGTGGAGGGAAGATGGATCCGAAAGGCAGAGAGCGTACACACCCGACAAATTACATCCACTCAGAGCAACGCTGAAAACATGGTGCAAGGCAGAAGCGGAGAGGACATGGATCACCAACTGACGAGCAGAAACCAAAGGCCGGGCATGCTTTAGGCACACGTTCCTACCCACAAACGTACCTGGGCATCCTGTTTAACATGTTAAGAAATCCCTAAACATGTTAAACGAAACAGGATAAAAACTACAGATCACAGGATAACAGCATAAGATAACAGGATAACACGATAAAGAACAGTGTGTTATACCCATGAGCTAAATGATAGCGATAAACCTATATATACTCAAACTCATCCATAGCCTCGTTATCCAGCTCCTCTACATCTCCTTCTACCGCTGGCCTCATCGGTAGGCCCATTCCATTAAGGTGGAGGGGCCGGATATGACCCTCTCTTATTCAATTACCGATACTCTCAATTCTCTGGATGTTGAGGCAGGATAGACTTAATCTATCCCATGAACAAGTCCTTCTAGTTCCTGGGAACGTTCTCTCTGGTTTTGATGATTCTGCTGGAATAGATAGAATCGTTATAGCCATCTTGCTAAGCCTCGGACAGTTCTCTCTCTTTTCGGCAGGGCACCATCATTCGAGAGGTGTACAATCAATCCGGACGGTATTTGAATCAACAAATGTCCTAAAATCATCTTCGCCTTGTGATTCTTCTTCCGAAATTACCTCCATATCTTTCATAAGTTTGTCTAGCTGAGCACTATGCGTCTTCGGAGGTGTTGCCGGCGGCGGCATCGACAACTGGGATGGCGAAGGGTCTGTATTAAGTGTTTCAAAATTCTCCTCCCATAACTTGCTAGCGGCAGCAATAGCAGGCTTAATCCATGCATTCGGCCAGTTCTTCCTAAGATAGGCAGCTCTACGAGAAGGATCGAGCAGAAGAGCGGCGGCGAATACGGAGACCTCTTGGGTCATACGATAGTACTTTTCAAGAACAAACCAGCCCATTTCAATGGCACGAATCGTTCTGGCATCATGGTTCTCTTTCTTGGAGTAGTGCTTCTAGCGAAATGTTATTACAGCACTCCCAATAGTACTAGTACTTACCTTGTTCTTCTCATAATGGACAAGAAGACTATCCATTAGTGGTAATGATTGGGAGATAGATGACTTATCTCCCTCAGCGTATAAAGTTGCAGAAGCAAATGGCTGAAGAAATGTATGAGCTTTTCCTAGCAAATCCCAGTCCTGGGATGCGAGCTGCATGTCACCAAGTGCTGCCTCATGGTCCGTCATGAAGGACTTGATCTCTGTTTGCTTCCTGATAACCCTGTCAATAACCTGATACCAGGACGACCACCTGGTACGATTATCAATACCAAGTCGAAGATTCACAGCATCATCCCAGAGATTAGCATGTATAGTAGACTCGCGCAACCATACAGCTAACTTGTGGAGTTTTTGGAGGGCGGGAATGTTCTGGACACCAGAGAATTCCTCACTAATTGAACACTGGCTACCTCGGCGGTCTCGCCGACCAGAATACGTCTTTCGCGTTTGACTCTGAGTTTCGTCTGGCTGCCAGTTCTCTGCTTCATATCTCTGTTTCTGTTTCTGTTTCTGTTTCTGTTTCTGAGAGCTAAGAACATCAGAAAATCGTTCGAGGAGCTCATTTCCGGAGACATCAGCGGCAGCAGCGAGGGCAGCATTGAAGGCCTCCTTCGAGGACACTAGTAAGAAGGCTTGAAGGGAGAAATTAATGATATCTCCGATGCACAGGATCCGGCGTTGTTTGGCGTGAAATTCAACACGGTGCTCGGTAAGCAGGCGCGACTGGAGGACCTCTAGGCAAGTGTCATTTGATGTAGCATTATCCCCTGTGTGCCAGCCTAATTTAGACTGGATTTCGAACTCGTTAAGAACATTGAGGATAAGGCCAGCCTGCTTCTCTCCCAAGTGAGAAAAGCGGCACTCTGGCACTCCCAACAAGGCTTTCTGTAGCTAGTAATCCGGGTCTACCCACTGGGCACAGACAGCGAGGAGAGAGTGCCGATGAGGAAATGTCTAAAGGTCCGATGAGATATGGATGGGGCTAATGGCGGCGGCGAGGCTATCTCGAATCTGAACTCTGCACAGTTCATAGTTTGACGCGATGTATCGGACAGCAGTACGCCGAGAGGTGATAAGTAGGTCTTCAATTGCTGGGTTGCAGGCCAAGGCGAGATCCTTCCACTCGTTCCATCCAACAGTTGAAAACGGGACTCTCCGCCGTGTAAGCAGTCCTATAACGGCTTCATTATACGCCTGTCGATTGAAAGTCTGCCGAAGACGATCAAATGTAGGAATAGATGCAAATATGGCGGGTAAGGTGCGCTGGCTGGATGATATTTGCGAAGGCGACGGTGGCGGTTGAAACTGAGCATTATGGTGACTTTCGATGTGTAGTACGGCTGTTGCACGATGCCCATGGCTCCATTTAGGACACAATCGGCACACATAAAGCACAGCGCCTTTAGTCTTTCGTTTGCGGCCAGCAGCAAGCGGTTTTTCTTTGTCCGGATACTGTCGATCCATAATTGAGAAGAACTTTGAAGGTAGTTGATCGCCTGATTGGGAAATGTAGTCGCCGTTCGACGATAAAATATTGCTTTCTGAAGCCATGATGATGGATAATGAGATGAAGCTATCATAATGTGAATATTTTCCTTCTGTGCGGGTGGTGTTTGGCGACAAAAAGCAATGAAAAAGCTTGTTTCACTTGTCCTGTTGATCCTGTTATTACAGATTAGCGTGATAGCGATAACAGAATACAGAATAACAGAATAAGAAGAATGAACGTGATAAACAGAGCAAGCAACAGGATAACAGTACAAGATTCCCAGGTATGCGGGATAGCAAGGAAGTAAGAGAAGCTCTTCAAGATGGAAACAGAAAGTGGATAATCTTGTTGGCATGTATATGTGATGATGGATCATCTCTTCCGCCCGGCATTACGCATCCTCCAACGACCTGGTAGGCATAAGAATGAAATACTACGACGAATCTTTAGCCTGCTTCAAACAGCGGAACAGCAGCAGCTCGCTATTCATTTTCACTGGATCCCAACACACTTAA
Source organism: Periconia sp. R9002 (assembly GCA_023627715.1). Classification (NCBI taxonomy): domain Eukaryota; kingdom Fungi; phylum Ascomycota; class Dothideomycetes; order Pleosporales; family Periconiaceae; genus Periconia; species Periconia sp. R9002. Next base: position 31,313 of record JAMAHW010000157.1, on the reverse strand, counting down.
GTCTTTTAGGAAACGAAATCACACATAGCCTAGCTCACTCGGCCATAGAAATCGGCCGTGTCCCAGTTGATAGAAAGATCGCACTACGAGAATGGCAAAAACCAGATAGAGGGTATCGAGAGCAGAAGCGCGCCCATTTCCAGTCACTGAAGGTGGCCAGACACCAAAGGAAACTAGACGCAGCATTCCCGGAAGACATACGCGAAAACTCTATGACAGACTGAAAAGAATCGATGCGGCGATACTAGTTCAGATACAAGGAGGCTAGTGTAGGCTGAATAGCTACTTGTACGAGATCGGACATGCAGACAGCGAACTCTGCGAGTGTGGCCAGGAGGCGACGGTGGAACATTTCTTGCTAGCATGTCCGAGATGGGCCCAACAGAGGCAGCGATACTGGAGTCAAGAGCAGCTTAGACAACTTACAGTCGCCAAAATGTGTGGAGCGTATTCATCGCAGGAAGTGGATGGGCCTATCGACAGTTGGCAACCAAATCTACAAATTGTACGGGACACTATTTCTTTTGTTAAAGACACAGAGAGATTGAATAGAAAGACATCGGAACAGAAAGGGAAAAACATGCAAATAGGACCTAGAAGGGCTACCTAGACACTGTGCCGGCAGTAAGAACAGTGTCACTCTAGAACAAACCCTAGTGCAGCAGGAATAGGTCCTGGTCATTTACGTAGCACTTCACTTCACAGGCAGTATTGGCCACCTGATGTATATTAGATAGCTAGATCCCCACATAGGCTAGCGCGGCCTGAAAGGGTATAGAAATAAATGAAAGAAAGAAAGAATTAGTAACTCGCTTCTGCTGCAAGTACCAATCGACGTAGCAACCCTACATAAAGTGGTACCCAGCAACGTACATAGGGCTAATAATGACTTCCGCTATAGAGGGAGAAGTCTATTACGGCACAAAAGAACTCGCTGAACAAAATAGGCTCAGAGGCGACAAGACCAACGTAATTTTAGTAAGAAGTGAATTATAGACACCCAGGATTTGCTACAGAAAACTATTCTTCCAGAGTTATAACCATATTCGTTGTGCGCAATGGCTTTCAATGTGTTGAAAGTCAAAGTACCGGTCAGTTGTCTAGGCACACCGGGTGTCTCGCTACGCAGGGAGGCAAGTTATACAGCTTCGTACGCCTAGTCCCCCTAACGTTAGTCCGCCTACTACAACAGAGGCTCTCTAGGAGGCTCGTACGCCGAGCGTCAAGGAGGAGAGCGATCAGGCCTCAGCCGCCGGGCTCTAGCGCGCTGTACGAGGTGCAGGGAAACTGGTCACAACTCGCGTACGTGGCAAAAAGATGCTTTAGATACTGCTTAGTTTAGTATATTAATATTTATATATGCTATAACATTGTTGAGTTGCGCAGCTTAGACAAGTATGGAAAAGAAAACGAATGAGGGAAAAACTGGAGGGGATACGGACGCACAATCAGTGCAATCCACTTTCCCCTGTCTCAGCCATGTATTTCTGGCACTCAACCAACGTCATCACCATCTGGCTAAGCTCCTCCAACCGTGAGAGCACAATCTCGTTCCCTTTCACAAAACCATAGCACTGGTACTTGATATGCGTCTTTTCACAGAACTCGCGGACCAGGATCTGCGTCCTGCGCAGATTGTGTCGCGGCACGCGGGGGAACAAGTGGTGCACGGCCTGGAACTGGAGGCCGCCGTGGAACCAATCAAGCCAGGCCGGACAGTCGACGTCCATAGTGGTGCGAAGCTGGCGCTGGGCGAAAGACTCGGTGGGACCTAGGTCCGCTGTCGGCATGCCCCAATGAGAAAGCGTGATTTGCACGTGGAGGATGATGGTCACAGCGTGGCTGAGCATCACGAAACCAACGCGAACAGGCCAGTCGGGAAGAGTCGACCATACTAGTAGGTAGCCAAAAATGTACCAATAGCACGCCATGAAGACGATTTCGACGGGGCGCGTCCACCAGGCGGCGCCGAGTTTTGCGGCGCGGGGCTCATGAGGTGGAGCCAGGAGAGCATGTAAAGGTTGAAGCGCGCGAGCGCCATGACGGGGTAGTACGTGTATTTCTGGTATGGGACCATGAAATCACAGGCCGAGTCCCAGACGAATCGACAGTTATAGAAGGAACTGAGGATTGATTTCATGTAGGTGGGTGTGATGGAGAAGAGTGGGATGTTTTGTATGTCTGGGTCGTGTTCGGGCATGTTAGTAATTAGGTGGTGAACGTTGTGCGAGGATTTCCACCAGCCGATGCTGAGGCCGCAGCAGAAGTCGGCGATGAAGGCTCCGATAAGTGTATCGACTACGAAGCTAGAGGTAATACCCATATGGGCTGCGTCGTGAGCCGTGAACATAATCTGTTGCTATTGAGAAGAATCAGTACAGTGTTGCAGAACGAGGGTAGAACAACATCAACACACCCAGAACAGACCCAGAAAGATAGAAGAGGTCAGGTACCACTTGGTATGTAGTAGGTACATAAAAGCAGCGAATAGAAGCCCGTAACGTATGCACTCTTTGTTGTAGTTGATATAGTAACACTTGTAGAGACCTTCATCTTTGATCTGCTGGTGGAGTGCACGGTACTCATGGACTATGGCCCGCTGGATTTCCGCATCTACAGATGGATTGTTTGCTAGGCCCTGAGCTATCTCTTCTTGTTCCAACTCAACAGCATATTTCTCTCTGTGTTGCTTTTTCGCCGAACTAGAATCCGAGAGTAGCACAATGAAAGGCTGCTTTTCCCGGTCACCGCTCACGCTGGCGCCAGTTCTCGAAGTGCATGTGGATGCGGTAGCGAGTTTTCTATGCAGAAATGGTGTGGACTTGTCTAGGTCAGCATTGTCTGATGGAAGTTTGCGCTGCGCTGTACGGGCATAGCATAACTATGATACAGCAAGTATCGGGAATACGCACAGAGCTGACGTCTATACTTTTGCTCCGCCTATTGTGTCTGGCTTCTCTAATGACTGGAGCAGAGCAAACTTTTGTTGAAGCTACCGCCGCTGCCAAATTCTCGTAATAGTTGGGGGAGCGAATTGGCGGATCGAGATTGGTCCATGGCTGGTGTACGCGGCTGATACGGTACTGCTTCATCATAAGCAGAGACCAGTTCGAGTGGTAACTAGAGGTAGCGAAGCTATGTTAGCTTTATCTTCGGATATAATTCCTTGTAGATGGTGGGCCGCTTAATAAGAGCGTAGGCGTCCTGACGGCTTTCCCCAAATTGGGAAGATGGAACCACGACTACACGCGTGTACGCAGGTACGAGCTGGACTAGTTTGGAGTTTGTAGATGACTTTTGAACGTACACGGTAATCTCATCGGTCGCATCTCTGCCCACCATGTGCAAAATTGACAGGCGACCACCTGGGTGTAGGTTTATCCATTCAGACAGATCCAAAGCGTAGCCCTCATGCACAACGACAGCGTGGCCTTGGGCAATGAGAGTTTTAATCTTCTCCGTTGCAAGGGACTGGAGTTGCGACATGGTAACAGTGACTATAAGCTATTTAGGACAAAGAGTGGCGCAGTAAAAGAGAAAAAGAGGCTGGGTAGGGTTGTAGAGGGACGATAGATCTGGAGCGATACAAAAACAGAGGCAACGACACTATCTGACATCTATACGTAGCCATGCCAAAGGAAACCCCTATCACTCAGGAAAACCTTCCAAGCTTGCGAGATCTGCGGGCTAGAACCCCGATGTGTTGATTTGAGTCTGTGTACGCATTTCCTGCTGCAGGGTAGATGTCTGAGACTGATTGATAATGCGGCTCGGCCTACATAGCCGTTGTGAGCATGCCAGTATCCTGGTGCTTGGCGCACTTTCAACGCCTCAGGAATTGCCAACAGCTCGCAGCTGGACCATGTTTTACTGAATCAATATTATGCATCTGCATTACAGAATTTGTATATCTTAATCTCTCATCACGAATGACATAAACAAAGACCGCGTGAGAAGAGATCTAGTGCGACGAACTTGCTCTAGACCAGACCCATGCTGATAAGATCAAAGGACAGTGTTGTGTCGACTCCCGGTCATTTTAGACGCCACAGAATGGCTAGGTATGCATGGGTGAGCTGTAGCGCAACTTTCCTTCTAACGGACGGCTAGAGAAAACGCGCTAAGCACCAGGGTGCTCGTAGCGGCAGTATAGGCCGAGCCGCATGGTCGATCTATCTTGGGCAACTACCTACAACAGGGCTTTATTGGGAAAGTGACGTAGCTATTGCAGAGCCTGCAGCCTCTATGAATGCTAGCTACTCAACAACGCGGAGGGAGGGCTGCAGAAAGTGCGCCAAGCGCCAGGGTATCAGCATGATCAATCTCACGCATCTATCCTGCAAAGCTCCATCGGGGAAGCGACGTAGCCCATGCCGACTCGATCATAGGTCATACCCCGCTACTCTTATCTCTAGTGGCACAATCGCCCAATCGCCTGCCAGATTGCGCTGTGCTTTCATTGGTCATCTGCTTGTCTAGCCCCGCCGCACCTCCCAAGTCATCCCAGACGTAGAGTAGCTGACATCTTTTTTCAAGGTTCTAGTATTTCCATTACACAGAAACGCACGCCTCGAACAACAACAGGCATCCCAACAAGCTGTAGTAACGCCTCAAACGCAGGCTACAGTCTCATTCCACTCAATATAGAATTCGCCGGGCCAAACCCCAAGGATGCGATCCAGAGATTGCAGAATTCAATTCCTTCAAGACGAAGCGCTTTCCAGGACAAGACAGACCTCATCCGAGGGCATGTATCCGTTGTCAGACTCGGAAGGTCCGGTGCCCCGGTGAGCATCCCTGCTGCCTGAGGTGTGAAGTGGGCGCCGCGGAATGTGTTTGTAGGGAGACTCGGAAAGCGCAATCAATCGATCCTGGATCAGACGATGAAAGTGCAGGCGACAAAGCACTCGCGTCCGGATCGGTCTGCTCAAACAAGTATGTGGACGCGATAGATGAGGATATGTTTCGAAGTCTTGGTTCGAGGGCAACGGGCTTTGTGGGACAGAATTGCGAGGTGTAGTGGCTACGAATCTGAAGTACCACGCATACATGACTATCATGGTTGGACCACATGAAAAACTACTCTAAACCATATCTTATTAGTATGGTTTAAATCATACCATGTTAATTATGGTGTTGAACTGCGTTAAAAACCGCGTTAAGCAAATAAACATTAGATTGAACGTGTTGGCGTGGTTACTTGCTTTAATGCCACTCCATCCCACCCGCACCCTCATCCACAATATCGAGGAGAGTTTCTTGAAGCTCTCGATCGATCGGTAGACCCATTCCACTGTCCCAGACCGGCTTAATGTGCCTCTGTCGTATCCAATTGCCGAAACACTCGATCATCTCGATAGTGGTGCATCGCAACCGCAACCTGTCCCATGAACAGGTCCTTCGGGTCCCAGAGAAGGTCCTTTCTGGCTCTGATGATTCTGCGGGGATAGAGAGAATATCCAAAGCCATGCGGCTAAGCCCTGGATAGCTGCGACGCTGCTCAGATTGACACTACCACTCGAGAGGAGTGACTCCGTCTTTCAAATCAATAGCTGAACCATGAATAAAGCTCCTAAAATTGTCATCTGGCTGTAAACTAATTGTCGTTACCTTCGTCTTCTGCTTTACTAACATGAAGACATTCACAGCCTTCTCTAGCTGTCCAGCCGATAGACCGGGTACGTTCTCTGGAGCTTGAGAAGAGTCTGGTCTACTATCAGGCTTGAAATCGTTTACCCATATTGTATTGGCGAGTTCAATGGCAGGCTCCACCCACTCTTCTGGCCAGTTCTCTATAGGTAGGCGGCTCGCTTGCGCGGATCGAGTAGTATCGCAGCAGCGTATACAGGTGCTTCTCCCGTTTTGTTGTAGTATTTGTCGAGTACGTACCAGCCCATGTCCATAACTCGAATCATGCGTTCATCGTGGTTCTCAGGTAAGGAGTAGTAGTTCTACTAAACGTAAGTACTCGGCTCTATTGAGTAGAACTAGATACTAACCTTCTGCTCTCCATACCACGCCAATAGGAGATCCATCAGCTCAAGTGATTGCGCGACCGATGACTTATCCTTTTCTGCGTACAGAGTAGCCGATGCCAACGGCTCTAAAAAGTGAGCAACCTTTTCGAGGATATCCCAATCGTTAGCTTGAAGCCGATTGTCGCCTAGAATGTCCTCGTGGTCGGTCATAAAGCTCTTGATCTTGACCATCTTCTTTAAGGCTCGTGCGATGACCTGATACGAAGAAGACCATCGTGTCCGATTGTCGATCCCGAGACGTGGACCGATAGCTCTGCCCTGGAGACCCTGGTGGATCGTGGAAGTTCGGAACCAGACCGCGAGATTGTGAAGCTTGCGTAATGGGGGGATGTTCTCAACGCCATCGAAGTCCACAACTAAGATGATGCTTGCATTACTACCCTGCCGCTTCCGTTGTTTGCTCTGTCCCTTTGTACGGGGATGCTCTGCTTCGGTTTGTTTACGATGAGAGGCGAGGACACTCGAAAACTGCGCAAGAAGGGCTTCTCCAGCGACACCAGAGACGGTCTCAAGAGCAACAATAAGAGCCTCTCGGGAAGACGCAAGAAGGAAAGCTTGAAGGGAAAGATTGATGATATGAGCGATACAACGGACCCGACGATGTTTTGCATTGAAATCGATCTATTTAGATGATTAGCTTACTAAATACTTGATCGAACCCATAACTGACGTTGTATTCACGCTTTAATTGCTTTGATAAAGCTTCCAGACAGGTATCGTTCGACGTCGCATTATCGCCTACATGATAGCCGATCTGGGACGTGATGTTATACTTTCTAAGAGTATCCATAACGGAAACCGCTTGCTGCTCTCCAGAGTGGCTGTCGCGTAGCTCCAGAAGTGCCTTCCGGAGCTGATAGTCTCGGTCGGCCCATTGTGCGCAAACTGCGAGCATTGAATGACGATGCGGCGATGTCCAGAGATCCGAAGAGATGTAGATAAGGCTCATAGCAGTTTTCATGCTGGTAGACAGCTGCTCTCGATAGAGCTCATGGTTTGCCGCGATGTATCGCACAACCGTAGTTCGCGTAGTAATAAGCTCATCCTTGATAGTAGGGTTGCAAGCGAGGCAGATTTGCTCCAGTTCCTCCCATTCGACAGCTGAGAGAGGCACTCTACGATGAGTAAGTAGTCCTATTAAAGCCTCGCGATAGGCTTGTCGGTTGCAACTACCCCGTAAATTGTCTGTTGCAGTAATTGGAGTATAGATAGACAAAATGGACCGATGGGTGCTTGCCTAAGGCCGAGTCCCTGAGGACATCGATGACACCGGATGTCTCACCTTGACATTGGTGATGATGTTACCGAGATGCGTCTCCTCCCAGCTAGGACATATCTTACAGACGTATAGCCTCTTCTCTTTGCTTCGTCGTTCACGACCCGGTTTTAGTGGAGCTAGGCCTATCTTCGGTTCACGGGTGAGGATGACCTGACGGAAATTAACAGGCTTCGTTTTGCGATCTGCGGTCGCAGAATCGGACATCTCTGACTCCGAGGACGGTATAGGCAACGTTTTGAGAGTTGTGGGATCGAGACGTATGACGACTTTAGATAACTGGATGGTTGAACATTCCGTACTAAAGTCCTGATAACCGTTTAAATACATTAACTCTACAGAAGCGATAACTAATCGGTAGTGACTGCTGCCTGTAGTATGATGGTTTGCCTGTAATACGATAAAGGGGCGTTTCTAGTTCGTTGTTGCCTGTAGGCATCGAGAGCCGTATCTCTGCATCTAGCTTGTAGATCTGCTAAGCCATTAATGCGTTTTGCGGTTGAACCACAGTAAGCTAATGGACTAACCTAGTTTAGACTCAGTACCACGAAACCGCGGTAAGATATAAACCAGGCTTAGAACCACGTTAAGGTGGTCATGTATGAAGTGGGGTACCCGAGCTTCCTGCTATCATGACTCGATATAGCCGAGTAGTAATACTCACTCTCACGAACAGTACAAGGCTATACCCTTCTAGAAGTGGTATAATCTGACAATTTTTAGGGTGGACCGCTCGCTTGTAAACCACGTTAAGCAAAACATATTCTGACCTACGCTGAAATAAACAGCCAAGTGCGGACGATGGACGGGCAAGCTACTCCTGCATGTGCATAGAGAATCGGGAAGTTCCAGGATGCAGGGCAAACCAAAGAAGAGCCGTCCTGTCAGTGGTGGCGATGAAGACTGTTTGTTGCGGGGAAGCCGTTTTTGTAAGATAGAGGTGTCGTACGGGGTACTTTTTCCCTAATTGCAGCCATCCTGTTGATGTGGTTGGTCTTCGTGCACAGATTGCGGGAGGTAAACGAAAAAAGAAAATTAGAACGTAGATCATGTCATCGGAATCTGCCGTTTCTCTGATTGATCGGATATATTGAAAAGATAAGGCTCACTACCCTCGGTTGCTTTCTTCCGACTCGAGGCGAAACACAAACATCTCAGTCGTGCGATATCTTTCAATAGACTTCTTCATAGCCCAGAGCCATCGCGTGATTATGTCATACAAGTGCACTGATTGCCTATGACTGTCATATGGGAAAGTAAAGTAAGCTGATGCAATTGCTGTTGAGCTGGTTCGGAAGGAAGCGGAATGTAAATTCTGAACGGATAATATCATGTCATTGAAGGCCATCTGTCTGACAATAGGTATGCTGTTTACAGATGCAGGGGGTTTCCAATGACCCTACTACAAAGAGATCAAGAAGAGTTGGTTGGTGCGTTTGATGGCGACGTGATTGGCTACTGTGCATCCACCAAGGCGTTCGAGAATCTGCAACGAGCAGAGCCGTAAAATAATGTTGTGCATGAACCAGGGGCTGGGCCCAAAGTTACAAGACATTGCGTCGGCCCTCAGCGATGAAATTCTTTGCCAATGTGGATATAGGTACAATTATCCTGAGAGATCCATACGGCCGTGCACCGGCTTACATGCCCCCAAACTGTCCTTTCCATAAACCTCGCGAAGATTAATCTTGATATGAGATTACCTTTACCGGATTTTCGGCTTACTGAACGCCGCGTGCAGACGGCTTGCGCGTGGCACCGTTGTGGCGTAGGCTCGTTTATTGTTATCATGTCGGTGTTATGAGAAGCGTGCAGATCTTCGGCTGCAATTACACCGCTAAGACGACGGAATTTCTGGATCTCAAAAACATTTAAAGCAGACCGGTCGCCGGTATCGCCGAATGTTCGGGTTTGCTCTCGTAAAGGAAAGTTTCTACGAACAGCATCTTACAACGTCGCGGTCCGTAAGCTTATACAAGTTATGCGCGTAAAACAACGAATTCCGTGAAAGTGCGACACCACCAATCCGTATATGCAATGCTCAACATTTGATTCGGATATATTATAGAGCACGCCTTCTGTATCACAGGAAACTGGGCGCACGCCAATTTCTTGCGTCTTGGACATCGTTCAGCTCCAAGGTGATAAGGGCAACACTAGCTGATAGTGGGGACACGCATTATGCGGCTCATACGCTTACGTTATGACACAAAAAAAAACTATTAAGTGTTTGTGTAATGTTTCCTAGTAGCTTACAAGTGCTAGGTTGTTTTTGCCGTCGTAGGTATGTGCTTGGAATTCGGTTCAATTCGAGGGACGAGAGTAGTGTCACCGGGGAAGTGGGGTTTTGGCATTCTCTGAATATCACCTTTTTCCTCTATTAAGACGCCATGAATTCTATAAATGATTAATGTGGGCAACGAGTGATTTTTTGCGGTAGCGCCGACAAGAGGTAGGCGTGAAGACCAAAGACACTCCTGTTTTTCTCTTTATACACCCTAATAATTTTTCACCACCTTGAATTATACTCGTGCATCCAAGAGAGGGCTGAACATTGAATGCTTGGATCACATAATTTTTTTCCAAGTAGAAACCGCCAGCTTGGGAAACGCACTTGATGCCATGATCGTCTAGCAATCGGATAATGCCGCTCCCACGACGAAGTCATATATATTTGAAAAGCACGAGCGTGGCGTATACACTTTCCGATTGCTCCCGCAGAAGGTTATTGCTAACATTCTCAAGACATTCTCTAAAGCTTATCAGTCCCGCGGTCGATCATACTGGTTGTTTGCAATTCTGATATGGTTCCCCCAACCTGACTTTGGAATGGGCTAAAGCGATAACGGCGTTAGTGTGGCGCAAGTTATCCTTTCAGCGTGCCAGGAAAACGTGTGCATCGATACATCCTGGTCTCTCTCAAGGGCTGCTGAACGTGGAGCAGGGTTTTTGAAAGTGATGATGGCCCAAAAATGATGCCCAGGGCGCCAACCGGCATTGGTGGGCCGGACCTCCTAAGAGGCGTTGACCGCAAAGTACAGTAATACCCCAGCTCGACACCCCCTGTCCACAGCTCCCTTTGATCCCTCGTAAACTGCGGGAGCCTAGGCACGCTGTCGGTCTTCGGGATACATGGGCATGCTTGTTTGGACTTTCTCAAGTTCACATCCTTGCCATTCACACAGCACTTATGCATAGATAGATTGAATACGCCAGCAGCGCCGTGAGTTAGCTGCTTTACCGCCTAGATAGTCGTTACACGAGCAATGCTACGCTCTGGCTGGGCGTAGCTTCAAAACTGGCTTCTTCTCAAACCTGCATTAGCAGCTGCGCTATGTGTCCCTCCCTGCGTGAGACGATCACTTTTCCAATCACCTGGATGCTGAGAATTGTGTGGAGGGGAGGACAGAACCTAGCTTCTTGGCAACAATCTGACGTGGGATGGAGTAATGGGGTAAGCGCGAACAGATTGAAATGCCAAGGGAGACTGCACCGTTCAGACACCACCTGGCTAGGACCCAACAGGCTTCCACTGCATGCCATGACGGAGCATGCTTTCGGTTGCCTTTACCCTACTTTTGAGATTTCAAAGGATTCTCACCCTACAGATAACGGGTGCGTGTTACATTCCAAGAGATTCAAGCATCACGGACGGATCCCTTACTTTTCCTGCATCTATGCCTCAACTACCCTGCATGGCTGAGCGGTGATCTACGATTGCTAGCTGAGTAAATAAAGTGGCGGAAGCTAGGTTGCATGTTACACTCGGAGTAGACTTGTCTTACTCACATATACTACTACCTATTCTTTGTACGCAGCTTTCATTCAACCCAGCTGACCCTTCCTGTTGTCTTATGAGCTCACCAGATCAACACTGTAGCCCTGCATTAGAATCATCGTCTGAAGCCGATCATGTCAACCAAATCTCGATCCGCTTGTGATCGATGTCACAATGCCAAAGTGCGCTGTAGTAGGGGCATGCCATGCCAAGGGTGTATCTTATCCAAGAGCTTGTGTTTCTATAGCGTTTCCAATGTTCTGGGTCGACCACAAGCAACCAAGAACAAGACATCGCGTCGTCGGACAGCGTTGACTATCACCAACGAGGCGAAGCCGATCCCCAATCCTCAAGAGCAACCCGCAACCTATAAGCCCACAACTCGACGACGCAGAACGAAAGATAACTGGAGTTCTCAAAATGTCATGGATGTTACTCTTCCCGATTGTGAAGATATCGGCGTTCAAACTATCCTCGACTCTACAATCCAGACACCAACCGACAACATATGGTTCTTCCCCGGCGATAGTGGAGCTTCTGACTCTATGGCAACTTCAGACTTCAGATTCGACTATTTTACAGCCGCCGAATCGACTACTCCGGTCTTGGGGCAGACATCGCCTCCCGTCCCCAACCCCTTCGATGTCGCACTAGATCTCTCCATGTCGGATTTTACAACGGGGGAAGAACTAAGTGATAACGTCACATTCCAGTGGGAAGACATTACACATTCCCAAGAAGTCCTCAAGGTTCGTAGATCTTTTGCAGTCTACCCTGTACGATGATAGCTGACTTCGTCAAGACTTTAACAGAAGCTGCAGCCTCGATACCATCTCCACCCAAAAGCGACACCTTCTCTACCAACACAACCACATCAAGCACATGCACGTGTCTCCAACAACAGGCAGAGATTCTCAGCAGTCCTATGATAGCCGAGGTGAATGCATGCAACAGTAACGACAGTGCACTTTCATTGGATAAAATCCTCTCATTCTCGAAGCAGGGATTCAAGGCATGGTGTAACTTAATCTCGTGCCCCATATGCTGCACCAACAACGATCAAGAAGCAATGCTTCTTGCCTTGATGAGCATCCGTCCGGTAGCTCGGTACTTACAGCGCCTAGCACCACGTTACACAGAACGACCACGCGCCGACTCGGGCACCTCAACGTCCAAAGACATTGCTAGCGCACCCCACTCGAAGGAGCCATGCAGATTGATGGTTGGGTCCCACGAAATCGAGGATGACGAACGGATGTTTGTTTACCGTCTGCTATTCCAGAAGACAGTGCAGAGGGTCCGACAAATAGTTCATTCCCTACAGATGGTACAAGGCAAAAAGAAACAAGAACTTGTGGAGCTGACCTCTGGTCGGACCGCGGGGGTGGATGATTATCATGCTTCCAGTAGCCTGTCTTACACACAGCAGATTACACATTCACTAGCGACTTTATTACAAGATTTAGAGTCTTCCTACAGCACTATATAATTTAGATCTAAATATATACCCTTGAAAGACTATTTTATTCGCAGCGTTCCTGACCACTTACGTGCATCTTATGTCCACAAAGTGCAAGGGATCGTTGGAAGCAGGATTCGGGAATCAAGCGGGGCGGGGACCCAGGACCCCCCTCTAGATCTCCCCGTTGAACAGACCTTGCTGAATGCAGAGCAATGCATAACTGATAGGAAGCGACATTTTCAGGTACGTTTGTGCCTTGTTGGTGCTGTACGTGGCCAAGGGAGGACGGCACTCTGCAGGACTAGACTAGTACCTCTAGAGATTTCGGTGTTAATTTGCCCGAATGGAGGCAGTTTTCCAAAGCAAAGACGCGAAAATACGGTGGTGAATGCGGGTAGATGTCATGATGGCTTCGACTAGGATTTCGCTTCCGCCGGATCTCGGGTCCTTCCTTCAGAGCGAGTACGAGCACGCATCCTCCATCCTCCACTGAACTTATAAATTGACACAAGGAGTCTATCCAGCGCCACGCTGTCTTATCAGGATCTTATGGACCTTGCCATCTACCGTCTGACCCTTGATGCCTGGGGCGGAGGAGCAAACCGCGCTAATGTGTTTTAGCGGCCTGGCATGAGGAGGCCTCATCATGCAGCTGATCCTTTCAATTAACAGTAGATGAGTATGGCTTGAGCTGTAGAGCAATGCTAATCTTCTAGACTAAGTAAGGATTTCAATTCGTTGCTTACGAGCAGACAGAATGCAGAAGCATCTCTACACTAGAATTTTAGAGTTGATATTCTCCTGTAACAGGACGCTATATAATATCCGCACTAAACTATCGGTACTCTCGATGACTGCATACACTCCGACTCCAACACTACTCCCAGAATCCATGTTTGTGCGCAGTTTCTGTTGCGAGCTTAAAAGTTGATGTGAATGCTGCCAACCCGAGGCGGCAGAGACTTGTCGCATTGTCTTGACGCAGCAGAGAGCCCATCCGAAGCCTTCAGGCGCTCTTTCTCGTCGCCTGACGAAATCTGCGGTGCGGATGCACCGTGCATCGCAATATCGTGAGCGCACATACGTTCCAGATACAGCTGGTGTTGTCCAAGGGTAACCACGTCGAACATATTGCAAAGTAAAACCATGCGACGTAAGTCAGGCTCTGGCATTGCCGCCTCTCTCGCTATTTTATTATGAATATAATAAGAGTGATAGAGCGTGAGCAGTTCGATATCCAACAGAGGCGTGTTCTGCGGGCAAGGCTCGGAGTTCGCGACCAAGTCGGCCATGGGTTTAGCGCGTCTATGCACTGGCAGCGTTGTTGGCGTCAAGAAGCGCAAGGACACCGGTCCTTACCGTGGAGCCTTATAGCGGCTTAGAATCGGTCATACAAATAGGCTATAGGATTGATTAGGCTCCACGATCCTATACGGTTGCAGGACAGCTCTTCGATGCTTGCTCAACGCCTTCCCCCCCCCCCCAATCATAAGTGTTAAACGGAGTATGACGTCGGCCGTCTAGAGTTGAGAAGTGCCAAGACGCCAAAGAACGAAAAAGCGGACCCACCATGGAGCCAAATCAAAACTTTCTGGCCGATCGTGGCCGCATCGTCCTCCGATGGATTTATTTAATGATTTGATCTGTCTATGTGAGAGAGATTTCGATTGTGGCCATACAGCCCGAGGTTATGGGCTGTTACTAACTATGAGAACTGCTCATCCTTCATCTGACGCAATGCTCAACATAGGAAATAAACAAAGTGATACGTTGGCGTATAGTGTAACAAGTCGAGGTGGGGAGGCGAGCCAGGAAATACTTTTCAGCGTCTCCTATCCGCAGGGCAGTTCTGGCGTTGTGCGCTTCTTAGCTGGCAGCGCACTAACGGAGGCTTATGAGGTGGAGGCTCGCAGAAGGTCGGTTACAAAGTAGGTTGGGCAATCCCGAGGAGTTTTCCTTCGTTTTCGTCATCTCTGCTTGCTGCGTCTTGACTGTTGGCTTGTAGACGTCCTGTGTCTATCGCGGACTAGATCGTCGCTTTAACCATGCTGATAGCTGGCTTCCATCGCTCCACCAGCTCATTAATGCTTTCGCCTCGTTCTTGTCTTACAATACCGATTTACATACTTGCGTCCGCTATTACATGGTGTTGCTTTGTTGAGCGTCCGAGGGTTTGCTTGTTAAATTGGATGTTGAGAGTTGGGATACTCCGCACGTCAACATCGCCCAAATTACTTGAAACGTGGGGTACTCTTACTACTAGTATTGGCGTTTTATTGACCTGTATATAGTTTATCTTCTTTCCGTCCCAGTGCTCGCTCTACTCATTATGTGTCAGAAAACAGTCGTGAATTATAACTCCGACAAGATCACGATCGCCTGTCACATGTAATTGTGACGCTAGCAAAGAGATAAGAACCACATAGTGTAGCCTAGAATTTATTGGGAAAGAAATGTATTCGTAATCACAAGTCGGAGGCCTTCCTTGTATAGTAGCATTGGACCAAATGTGTATTAGGGACAGGGAAACGGTCAGATTCGACATAAATTCACTCGTACAGTATCATCACAGCGAAACGCTCTACGAAAGGACATACGAAGTACAGGAATCGCTCTTGGAGACATTGTACTATCTACCGCTGCGCTTGTCTCGTCTGCCTTTATCTGCGACATGATAGGAACGTCCGCTCGCGACTACATTTTCATCCGGTCCTGCATATTTGTGCTGCATTGGATCGTTCCTCTTAGTATTCTCTATTGCCTAAGCCCCCTTGTCTATCCTTCCCTATTCCATGTCTCTCGGATACTACAGGTCTGGGCTACCCTCGAGACAGCGTTTTACCTCCTTGTGTACCACCCGCGCAAAATCTACCTACAGAGAGCAGCGAATCATCCAACGCCCATCTCCCGCGAACAGCGCCGTGTGCTTTTTCAGCGCTGTCATCAGAACATTCCAGACCCGGAGCGTTATCTAGCGAAATGGTTCATGGATGCTCCTGCATCGGAAATCAAGTGGGAGAATGTTAAAGATTTCTTTCGGTGGGCATTTCTCAATACGGGGGTGCCTAATACAGTGGACGATGAGGAACTAGAAGAGTTTACTAGAGAGATGGAGAAATTGCTAGGAAGGAAGATATAACCTGGGAGAGGGAATGCGAAGTGCTTTAGACTAACCCTTGAAAAGGTGGATATGTTACATCGGAGCTTAACCTGGTACCTGGTGAGTTCTGCAGGAAGATGCGCGTTAATTCGTCATTCCATGGCACAAGCCATGTCGTTAACCTGATTTCCTTCTATAGTGTGTTTGCCGTCGACACGGTAGCTTCTAGCTATATGTGCTACTACTCCTTCCACTTCCACCGTACTTCTCTCCTCCAATTTCCCACCGTTTTCCCCCTTCCGCCCCCTTACTTTCTCACCCCCCATCGCTCCCCCGCGAAAACCGTCACTTACTGGCACCGTCCGCACACCTCCAAAACTAGACTCCCTATCCTATTTATCCACGGTATCGGCATTGGACTCTACCCCTACATAAATTTCTTGGCCGAATTGAATTTAGAAGAGGAAACGGACGGATCAGACGGAGAGATAGGTATCATCGCCGTAGAGATTATGTCTGTGAGCTTTAGGATTACAGGCGGGGCGCTAGAGAAAGGAGAAATGTGTCAGGAAATTGATTGCATATTGAAGGCACATAACTGGGGAAAATTTGTGTTGATATCGCATTCGTGAGTGTTTCCTTCCCCTTTCTCTATCCGCGTCATCCCTATTATAGTACTAGAATTGATCATATGCAAAGTTACGGGAGCGTGATTACTACGCATCTCATTCATATGCCCCAGATCGCACAAAAGATCGGGCCAATGCTATTTATTGACCCGGTATCTTTTCTGCTACATCTTCCAGATGTAGCATACAACTTTGTAGGGTCTTCTTATAGCCTTTCTGATGAATCCGAGCTCATCCCTCACCAAATTAGATCTGCCGCAAACCAATCCGCGCCAATGAACACCAGCTTTATTACTTCGCTGCTAAGGACATGGGGGTCTCGCACACGCTCTTCCGGCGATTCTTCTGGAGTGAGAACATCTTGTGGAAGGAGGATATCCGGAAACACCGTGTAACTGTGGTGCTGGGTGGAAAAGATCTAATCGTCGACACGGAGGTTGTTAAAGCGTATCTCACAGAAAATGAGAGTGTGGGGCCCGAGAAGGGAAGTTGGGAGGAAGGAGTATGGAAGGGGGACGGGCTGGATGTGCTGTGGTTTCCAGAATTGGATCATGCGCAGGTGTTTGATACGAAGAGCACGAGGGCGAGGTTGGTGAACATCGTTAGGAGTTATTGTGATCGGAACAGTACACGCTCATTGCGTTGATAGCTGCACATTAATCGACGGTCAACAGGTATGAATATCTGCCTGCGTTGCAGGAAGATAATGAAGGTCTATTTTCGGCCATCCATCATCACTCCTCGTGCCATTGATGTTGCCTCTTTTATCGTATCTGTATTTTTCCCTATTCCAGAGCTTGGATTCGGTCGTTTGCTTCCTGATTTTAGATTTTTTTTTCTTTTTCTTTCGAGGTTCTAGCTATTAATAGCGGCTTTTTGAGGCTGAAACAGATACCCATTGACGTCAATTTCAGGTTCGCTGACACTAAGCCTAAGGCGCCGTTCGGGCGATTAGCGATGCGCGGCCCCCTCCTCATTCTCTGCTCTCCACACCTAACACCACCCCACAGCGTCAACTCAGCTTCTGTAGCTACCTTTACCTCAACGAAAACCGTCAACATGCGTGAAATCGTACGCATGCACCCAATGTCGGATTTTCGCTGGCGCACCCTTTCCCCGTGTTCTGCAGCAGGGTCAATACATTCAGAACAATAGCTAACGACGGCTTTTTGAGCAATAGGTTCACCTCCAGACAGGCCAATGCGTACGCTTGATTCCAACTCCCTCATCGAGACGGTAGCTGACAATTACTAGGGTAACCAAATCAGTACTGCCTTCTGGCAAACCATCTCTGGCGAGCACGGTCTCGATGGCTCCGGTGTTTACAATGGCACCTCGGACCTCCAACTTGAGCGCATGAACGTCTACTTCAACGAGGTACTGTATTTGGCCTTCACTACATAAGATGGATGCTGACCAATGGCAGGCTTCCGGCAGTAAGTTCGTTCCCCGCGCCGTCCTTATCGACTTGGAGCCTGGTACCATGGACGCGGTCCGTGCCGGACCGCTCGGACAGCTCTTCCGCCCCGACAACTTCGTTTTCGGTCAATCTGGTGCTGGTAATAACTGGGCAAAGGGTCATTACACTGAGGGTGCCGAGTTGGTCGACCAGGTTCTCGATGTCGTCCGCCGCGAGGCTGAGGGCTGCGACTGTCTCCAGGGTTTCCAGATCACCCATTCCCTTGGTGGTGGTACTGGTGCTGGTATGGGTACGCTTCTGATCTCCAAGATCCGCGAGGAGTTCCCCGACCGTATGATGGCCACCTTCTCTATTGTGCCTTCCCCTAAGGTCTCGGATACCGTTGTGGAGCCTTACAACGCCACCCTCTCCATCCACCAGCTTGTTGAGAACTCCGACGAGACCTTCTGCATTGACAACGAGGTGTGTGGCAAGTCGATCCAGTGCTATTAGAAGGAAGAAGCTCACTAGATATAGGCCCTGTACGACATCTGCACGAGGACGCTTAAGCTGAACAGCCCATCCTATGGTGACCTGAACCACCTTGTCTCTGCTGTCATGTCTGGTGTCACCACCTGCTTGCGTTTCCCTGGTCAACTCAACTCCGATCTGAGGAAATTGGTTGTCAACATGGTTCCCTTCCCTCGTCTTCACTTCTTCACGGTCGGTTTCGCCCCTTTGACCAGCCGTAGCGCCTACTCCTTCCGCGCCGTCACAGTTCCCGAGCTCGCGCAGCAGATGTTCGACTCCAAGAACATGATGGCTGCCTCTGACTTCCGTAACGGCCGTTACCTGACCTGCTCCGCTTACTTTCGCGGTAAGATCTCCATGAAGGAGGTTGAGGACCAGATGCGCAATATCCAAAATAAGAACTCTTCTTACTTTGTTGAGTGGATCCCTAATAACGTCCAGACTGCTCTCTGCTCGGTCCCACCGCGAGGCCTCAAGATGTCCGCTACCTTCGTCGGTAACTCCACTTCCATCCAAGAGCTCTTCAAGCGCGTCGGTGATCAGTTCACTGCCATGTTCAGGCGCAAGGCTTTCTTGCATTGGTACACTGGCGAGGGCATGGATGAGATGGAGTTCACTGAGGCTGAGTCCAACATGAACGACTTAGTCTCCGAGTATCAGCAGTACCAGGAGGCTTCCATCTCCGATGCCGAGGAGGAATACGACGAGGAGGCTCCTCTTGAGGCTGAGGAGTAGATCGTCCTCGCAGCAGGAAGATGACCGTGGCTATCGCATGCGGCGATGCTTGCGCCACAACGCCACTCTTGGAGCAGTTGGTTTCAACGCTAACTACCGTTTCCCCATCCTTTTTACCTTTCTCTATCCCTTAATTCCAAAACATATATCCTCGTAATGGGAACGAAGAAAATTACTCAAGCGGCAGGGAAGAAACTTCGATGGGGGCGGTGGCACACTATTAAAGCAGACTTAACGAACTTCGGCACCATATAGGGCTCCGAGTTACAGAATTGGACAATACATTGATATGGTCTCTAATTAGGGAAATATAGAAACCTATTTTCCTGTTACACCAGCATAGGTGACACGTCATCCAGTGCTATGCCTCTGCAAACTCTTTCCCAAATCTAGCTGAATTCCAAACCACACTCTTCGCCCTACTGTGCGTTATTACTTTTGTCAGTAGTCATCTATTGGTGGAGGTGGCTAGCTTCTTTGGCTTTATGTCCCTCCTTTACACCTTTCTTTTGCTCACCAGAGTCGTCCTTAATATTGCTGCTAGCAGGAACAGGAGAAGAAGGAAGGGATATGCCCTTGCGAAGAGGGTGCTCTATGCCGGTTTGTATGTGACCAATGTCAGATACTCTATGCGCATGTGAGAGAGCGAAATCACCCGAATCGAAGTATTTGCGTCTCTGTAATTGAGTCGAGTCAGCTGATACATAACGTACTGGCAAATATAGCGCGAAAATACCTCAAGTTGATGATCAAGCAGATCTTCTCTTGCCGGGAGCTTTCCATAGCGGCGAAGCAAACGAACATCCTGCTCGGTAAGAGGCTTCCGTGGCGTGAGTATCTACACATAGGGCGGCGAGAGCAGACATACCTCAGAGCCATCCTGATCCTGAGGACGGCTCATCCTGTAGAAATGCTGTGGGTTGGAGGAATATGGTAGGGTTGGGGAGGGCAGGGATAGCGTGTGCCCCGAGAATATCCAAGGTATTATATAAATCGGAGTGATGAATGTTTTCCCCATTCGCTGAACAGAGCTTGAGCATAGCTCGTGGTAGCCGGCTAGCCCTCAAAATAGTCACGGATCATACCGGTATGGTGCTGTGTCATTCACCTTCCAGCGAACGTTACTCCACAGAACGCATCTAGAAATTGCTCATGGTCTGTGGCATACAGACCGTCACCTTGGGTATCGGCATATGCTTGGAGACTAGTATTAAACACTGTTGTTGGATTGAGAGCTGCTTCTGAGCGCAAAGCGGTGGCATGATACTTTAAAGAGCTACGGCAAGTGAGTAAGCTCTGAATAAGTAACATACGTGCACTACGTCACTATGTGGTCAGCCGGTATCCTTACGGCCCACATGTTCTAGAGCTGCTCCCCTCTTCATCGTCTCTCCGCGTGTCCCAGATCAGATTAGCTAGATTTCAACAAAATCGGATCTGCCAAACGTTCCCTGTGCTACAGGTTGCGCTGGATTGGACATATTGTGCGGTCAGCTGGCAAAAGCTGGCTAGTTTTCCTCTTGATGGTTAGCATTTTGTCGTACGACTGAGAGGGCTTGCAACCAAGGACAGCCTGACCGATTTAGCGACCCGTAATAAGAAACGAAGACTTCTGACTTTGCGCCGACTCGCTGATGAAAGAATAAGTAAGAGATCGCCCCAGCTAGATGCGCTGCTGCTCGGCTTACCCCAGACATATTATTCCTTTCCCGCCGTCACTTGGTTTTGAAAAATACCCACGAGCGCCCATTGTCGTGCCGTCATACGTTGGAGTTTTTTACCGAGGAGCTCTAGGATGTTGGGCCACAGTGCATGGAGCGCCGTGTCATACACGTACATGATACGCTGACCTAGTCGTATCATATAGGCACCAGCTCTGACTGAACGTGCTCTCTATCCCGTTATGCCACTAATTTGCAGTTGATTTTGGTAGTGAGAGACCTAGTTTGAAGGCATTGCCCACTCCTTTCCACCCTTTGACAGTTATCAGGATAACCTTCCAGCATCAGTCGACCCGCATATCGTTATTGTCCCCTGATTGAATCCGGGTTGATCCAGACGGCGGAGTCCTCGCAAAGGAAACATGCAGCCTAGTTCCTTCCTCGAGTCGGTTGAGACCTGATGCCGGCCATGCTCATGCGCCTTTTGGGTGCTCTGAAATGATTCGATTTATTATGCCGGCCACCAGGGACCACTTGAAGTGGTTCCACTGCTGATTTAAGGCGACGATTGTGTGGCGGCAGTAGCATTCTTCGACCAATTAGCGTATTACTCTAGCGGGGAGAAAATTCCCGTAGCCAACAGCACTGCGCCGCTGAGATACGGATATGGTAAGGTTAGTCGAGTATGTGCTCCAAATAGGTTTGGGAAAATGACGTACACAAATTCGCATCGAGGTGCGATCTTCAGCATCAGCAGGACAATAGATTTTCGTATGCACCTGCAGTTGTGCGGAGCATGATCCAGATGTCGGCAAGAGAATGTTTCTGCTAACGTCTTATGAGATTTTTTGCGACTTTCATTCCTGCCCGCAAGGTTTTGACATCGAGACAGTGACCGTACTAAACGTGAAGTTGTGGCACAGAGTCTATACGAATTTAGGAGTAGGTAAAGGCGATAACGATAAACAAAGATGGCCAAATCTGAGGATGGGATGAGTATAGGCACTTCTGAACCTTGTAGTTTAATAAATTTGGTATACTTCGAATAAGAAAAGCGTCGAACAATGAACCATAAGCCCCACAGCTCGAACTTCCGCCCCATTGCGAAAACCGGTGTGTAGTACCCATAAGTGGCTACCATATGTTCGCAAAACATTTAGGAAATCACAAGAGGTCGTCCCGCTGTCAAGTATTGAATCCGTCCCATCGTGGTTATAACTTGCCAGGATCGTAGCCTGCCATTACTTCTCCACTATGACATGCTTCACAGCAGATACCTCCTTACCGTCACTGAACTTCAAGACGTGCTCCCGTAACGTATTCCATTGCTTCCCTTTTACAACACTACCCATAAGTTTGTTCTGTTGGTTCCTCTCGAAAGGACCGTCCTTTGCAGCAGCAAACCTCAGTATTGTTTCTAGGCCTAAGTGTGCGCAGCATATAGCTTCTTTAGCATCGCCTGGTATGCCAGTATCGTTGAGCGATCTCGTAATGAGTTCATCAGGCAGCACCTCTTCCAAGCAGTCGACGATATCTACATTTCGCGCAGATGAAAAGCTTGTCGATTTTCTGATCTGAGGGACAGTACGCGGCAACCAACCTCTTGTACTGGTGCACGATGTTCTCGGCTGTTATACGTGTAATCGTGGCTACGGTGTCGTGATCGGTCATTCCGAGGAATAGACACTCGTCGATGACGCCTTGCACTTCGTGGTGATCAAACATCCCGGTTACGATAGAAAGCGAAGGTACTCGTGTCGAGTAATCGTTGACTTCGAAGAAGTGCTGGACTATATTTTGGTTAAACTTACCTTGTGAGGAGTAGTGGCCGTTGTAGTCGTTCTTGACGCGGTTGGATGTCGCATAGGCATCGCATAGTCTATGAGCATGGTGCCTGGGCCGCAGACTGTGCTTAGTGGTGGTGTTCTCCGTTCATCTTTTGCGGGAGGAATTATGGTGATGTGCAGGAGTTCATTGATGATCGCACAGACGCGGAACGTCTTAGGGTGTTGAAGGAAGAGACTGTCGATCGGAGGACCCGCGGTCGGGTTCTTTTGGTTGACGAGTCTACGCGTTACGGGAGGTTTGTCACAGTTGTTGTTCCCGTTCCTGGGGCGACTACAGCAGTCCAGCTTTGAAAAGCTGATTCCATTTCGCTCGTCTGCGTTGGAGGTATCAGGGATGTAACAGATGGAGGTATCGGATCAGCTTGCGAGGCTAAGAAATGGATCGATTCAATAGGTATATCGTTAATGCTACAGAAGTATTTGACTGATGTCGCATGCATGTAGCCGAGCAAGCTATGTACGCGGATCATGGCATTCGGATTCTTGGAATGGTCGTGCAGCAGGTTCAGGAGCTGTGTTCGTAGCTGAAGGGGTACGGCAATTTCCTCGTGTTGTTATTCTTGTCAATTGTGGTTGATATTAGTAGTGAAGTACGGGTACGTACCGTAAAGAGAGACATGCGGAGGGGGCCATCGGGGCTCTGCTGTCTGTAGCGAAGAAGAGCACAAGATACCCCATCCAACGCCGCACCAGAGCACATTCCTAGCACAGTAAGGTCCAAAGGGTTCCTAGACTCTTTAACCCAGAGTTTTGGGCATTCCCACGACGCAACCATCTCCATGACAGGCTGCGCCGTTGCTGAGTCTTTCCGCGTAATGATGGGAAGGGTTGGCCTGGTAGGCATGATATCGTAACGAGCCCGGAAGGGTCGTGAACAAGTAGGGACAGAGCATCGTGACACAGCATAAAGCCTCAATACTCAAGGGCCTCTCGGGGCCAAGTACCGGTGCCAACTGTGACAGAGGCCGCACACGCAATCGTTACAGAAGGGAAGAAGACATGGTGTATGGTTCGGGATGTTCGAGCGAGTACAAAAGTGCAAGGTCATAGCCGGTGCGATTCGATCGTCCTCCCTTTCAACCGACTTAAAATGGCAGCCATGGAAAGGTATGTAGACAGCGTCTGTACCGTATGAGTCAGCATCGTCACTGTGCTGCATCGATAGTGCTAAGGTCATATAGCCATTCGTGCGTTGTGAACCACACGAACGGTGTTGGTGAACTGTTCAGAGCTGCTCACGACGACTTGTGCGTTTGCTTTTATCTGCTACTGGTCCCCAAGAAACCTATAGTTCTAAAAGCTCATGGATGCATTCTCTTCGATCTGGAAATTGCGGCGTTCCTTGGACATTCACATCGCTAGTATCTGTACAGGTTAGGTGATTGGTGGCAGACAAGATATCCGGACCTAGCTCGAAGCCATGATGCGTTTTCCAATTTACGTGCGTTAGACTTGTTTTATAAATCCCACCTAAGGCGCTTACGGTGACGAGGTTTCCTTGAGAGGCAATTTGCAAAGCCCCCGTCGAGTCCTGCAGAAACCTTACCCTCCAGTTAGAATGAAGGTGCGTTCGCAACGATCGGTCGATATCCGAAGGCATCGCGATCAAACAAAGGACTAACGTTTCTAGTGCCAACTAAGCAAACCGTTTCCTATTGTTCGTGAGGCGGGACGATCGAAGTTTATCGTAACGGCTTAAACACTATTTATCTATGATAGAACTCACCGCTTGATTCACCGTCTACATTACACACTAGCGGGGAAAAAAAAGCAAAGTGACATAATACTAGTAGCTACTGTCTGCCTATCCATTCGCTGTGTGGTGAATAACGGTACCTGAAGAATACCTGCGGTTCTTGTTACTTGGACCTGGTGTGTTAGCGCGTAGGTGGCCATATAAGTGGCGGGTTGCCACCGCCAGCAGGGAGGATGGCCGATCCGCTCCGGCCTTGACCTTGCCCTGAAGGCAATGAGGATAATTTGGGGACAAATGACATTTCATGGTTGGTCTGCGTACGTGCCATGGCTTCCGGATTTAGTGCCCGCAGTGGGACTCGTGTTGATATAGCGGGCTTCTCCAAGTCCGAGATAATCCTCTTGATACTGTCTAGGAACGATTGCATCTTTTGTCTAGTATTGCGAAGATCATGTAGTGACATGGCATCGGGTGCCACAGCTAACTTAGGGTGGAACGTGTTGATATACTGCCGCCGAGGTCAATTACTGAGTCTGGTCAATAAGCGCTCGTTGGCTGGCACTAGTTAACATTCCACGACCCTCGGTGCTAGCAGCCAAGCGATGATTGGCTAGCGACCAACCGCCCGATATTTATAGACTACGGCGCCGTCAACTCGAGCTCAAATCAAGACCCGCGGGCACGAGTAAATTGAACCCTTTGTTTTATTTTTCGATATGGCCTGAAGCAAGAAAACATTTGGTCTATTTATAAGTGTTGTAATCAAGGGTTTTGAGCGATATGAATCGATGATCAACACGGCCAGCCTTCGGTCCCATGATATCTCACCACCTGGCCAGGCTCTTTGTGACACTTTACCCCGCTTTCACAGAACAAACAGCTTTCTCTGCCCAGAAGTAATCTCAACAAGCCGATTGGATCATTATCTGAATTGTCAGTCATGCCATTGTTCCCTACAGCCTTGATCGAACTCTGCCTGTTCTCCTGGATCGTGACTGGCGGAAACGTGGCAGAGCGAAAGGAAGATGGCTCTGCTGCCCTGGATTGTAGGTCGTAGTAATATCCCTCGAGGGGCACATGAGTTGCATGATCTGAAGTTCGAACGTGTGGAAATACTTCGCTGCTACCAAGGGATTAACTAACCCCTAAACGGCATTGAGTTCTTCGACTTCATTGAGACTTATAAGCGCTCTTTTCACTAATGCATCTGAATGAATCCTTGAGGCATTGCGCAGATCGAGACGTTGCAATGGACATCGGCACTTGTTATCGCTGAGCTCTGGAAGGGGATCGCTGATATACGTAGATCCAAGCTTAATGTTAACTTCGTGTGAGAGGACAGAGTGATGTGTGTCAATATGCTCCATAATCAGTCGGGTAATTTCCATGTCCTGCGGTGTTCGGTAGATATCCGGCTGCAGGATGGCGCTGCAAAATAGAGCAGGTATAGAGAGGTAGTGCTCAGCACGCTCGTATAGATCCTTAGCAAGGGACAGAGATGCAAAGAAGCTCTCTACAGATATAAGAGCATGTGCGAAGGCTAACATCTCATCCTGTAAATGCCGAGATGTCGACATAGCTATAGTGTTCCTTGCAAGAATGGAAGTATTAAGCGGAGGTAGACATGTTGAGATAAGGACATCGGTTTGGAAGTTTCGGAAAGCTTTCCGCTGCTCCTGGTAGGACTCTCGCACAAGCGGAGCAGAGAGAATGTGCTCTGCCAAGATGATAGAAAGGTCGGATGCTGTTTGCTGCTGCTTGCTGTTTTGAACGGCGACTGTAGATATATTTTGGTATAGTTTGTTGTTTTCGCGCATCGTGGAACATATGTCGCTACCAGGCCCCTTGAACTTACGGTACTTATGATCTGGATATGTTGGTGGTAGTTTCTGGTGATAAGAAACAACGTGACGTTTGTGATTTATCTCTTTGTCGATCGACACTGTGAAGCGCTTGTCCAACCTTGATGTTGTACGACCTCGTTGACCCTCCGCTGACTTAAGGTGGAATGTGGAAGATAGCTTATTAGGCAGAAACCAGATTTTTCAATGTCCTAAATGAGTGTAGGGTTTCTGGACGCCAATCTTTGTGCTCGGCTTTGACCGAAAGGTGTGTAACCTGGCAATGCATGTGCACAGCCACTTCGCCTCCATTGAGATTATTACAGTTCTTATATCTTCCCTCCAGACCATAATTTATCATAATTATGGAGTGAGCGTTGGTAGAATAAGTTAGCCATAGAAAACCTATAGAACGCCAAAGAACAACCGCAAAATGCCTATAAAAGCACTGAGTGACGTAGGTATTCTGAAATCGACGCAAAACAAACAATACGCCTAATATTGCTTCACACATGCGCAGACAGCGTGCGCTACGACCATCGGAACGCAACCGGGATCTGTCCCGCCGTCCAGGGACCAGACTGGCGTACAAGCAACGCTGCCGCATCTTCACACTCTATGATCTATTCTGGCCGACAGAGCTGATAGCGGCGAGCATGGGACTGCCTTGAACGACAGTCTAGTCTGTGCTCAAGTCTGGGTCTGAGATGCTGAGGAAGCCCGTCGGTCGAAGACCTACCATTACTGATAGCGTTCGGAAGCGTCTTATTGCTCGCGCGACTCTTGATGCTGCTCACCGTCGGATGCCTTACAGGCAGATCGCTCAGCTGGAAGGTGTCGCAGCCGGCCGAAAAGCGCTGGCGGCAGCATTCAAGAAAGAATCGTATGGGCGTCGCGTGGCCACCTCCAAGCCGTGGCTAACAGAAACACAGAAACAGGTACGCATGGCGTGGGCATCCGAGCATGTAGACTGGAAGCCGGAGCAGTGGGCCCAGGTCGTTTGAACGGATGAGTCCTCGTTCTCGACGGAAAGCTTTGGAAGGACCTATGTCACTCGGCGGCCAGAAGAGAAGTACGACCAGGCTTGCTGTCTTCCAAAGCTGAGGACCTACGCTGCCTGGACGATCCACGGCAGTATCTCCGCGTTGGGGAAGGGTCCGATCGTGGTGTTCGAGAAGGAATGGGGCCAGCTCACTAGCTAAGTGTACAGAGATCGGGTGCTCCCCTGGGTGTACCGGTGATTTTCGATACCACGCTTCAGTCTGGCTATATAATTGGATTTGTCTATGCGATATCATGGACAATTCTACTGAGTCCCCTGTTAATGGCCTTGGTCGTTTACTGGCATTTGCATATATTTTCAACTGCGAGGATGAGTTCGCACAAGTAGCATGGCCGCTTTCTTGTACCACAATGATCCTTTCTCAGGCCCGAACAGTCAAGTTACCGTGCTACAAAATCATCCCTTAGTGAACTACGACCTGATATGTAAGACTATGTAGCTGAGGGATACATAGACGCTGACTAAATTGCCGTAGCTGAGCTCGACATTAAGAGGCAAGAGTGCTGTGAATTAGTCCATTGAGGACTGATATCGCCACTCTCTTGGAAATGGGGTACGTTGGAACACCAAGATTGCTGGAGAGTAGCGAAAGCCATCGGAAAATACTTAGTTCAGGTCCGAGACATTCTAGGCGTACTCCCTTATGACTTACAATTCTCCGGCTACGAATTCAACAACATACTTCAGAAAACACGGGCGATAATCAATTTTTCCGCCAATTCGATACCTTGCAATGATCGATGTACTTGCTACGAAGAACCTACGGAAGGATTATTTCATAGCTTAAAAAATGCGGCAACGAATATTCCAGGGAAGTCTAGTTGGTTTCTCTGCTTAAGGTGCGTAAACGTTGGTGACACTAGCGACGGCGAAGAAAACGTTTGCGTGACCTCAGGCAAGACATGTCGAATGCAGACTGCTTAACGTCATTAAAACTCGAAAGAGAATTTTTGTTCTCCGAATCGCAATTATCTCTCTGGATTCTAGTCGCTTACTTCTTTGAAAATCATTCTAGCATCCCTATGCATCACCTCTTCTTTGTATGTTGTATTGCACGCGTCGAGGCCCTGGAGGGAGGCTGTAAGGGTAAAGATCGTGCTGAAAGGCAGTGGTGCAGTTTATGACGTTTTCCATGCTCGGAAAAAAAAACTTAAATGTAATCTAATGTGCATCCCTGCGTAGCGTGACACTCTATGTGACGAGACAAATGAGGGGTACTTTGACTTTCAGCAGCTGGAAAGCCGATGCGCACAATGGATATTGCTACAAGTCTGCGGAATTAGTCTGCTGTAGTTAACCCTAAATGTACATAACCGACTTTTCAACAAAATTACGTTTTTATTGGTGTCTCCGTGCCTAATTTGTGAAGCGCCTTTTATCGTAACGCAACAGACTTCCCATCTTACGTAAAACGGCCTTGTCCTAGCGTTAAAACCTTACTCTTCTACTTTCACGCGGAACAGCTCTCCCCAACCCCAGTCGGTTGGAGGTGCTGGCAGGCACTTTGGCCTCCCACGGCCGCTCCCGTACATTTGCGTCAGTAGGACGATTGCCTGGCGTAACGGGATCAACCCATTGATACTCTGCGGCAAAGTGCTTGGCAATATGTTGCTGCCTTCGCTTTATAGTGGTGCATTGGGTGCCGGTTACAAGATCTTGAAACGTGCAGTGCATGCCGTGGTGTATAGGCAGCAATGGGAGACGGGGCGGGTAAAGCGGGCGGGCTGGATAGGCCACGAGTTCAGGTCCGTGAAAGTAGCAAGGGACACTGGGCGGGAGGGGAGGTGAAGCTCGACCCATGCATCCATGAGCTGCTTCACATCACCCGCGCGGTAACTATGGCCCTTAGAAGCGCTAAAATGGATAGGGATGGCGGTCAGTGCTACTGCTATGCGTCAGATCTTGCATGCAAAGAACGGGTGCGAGGGATGGTCTACATAGGCTATCAGGTCTTCAAAACGAGCGGCATTTTGGAAAAACGATGTAGGCATAGCGCTTAAGCCAAACGAAGACGAAGTGAAGAGAACAAATGCTAATAAACAGTAGATAGACACAAAATAAATAAACAAAAGGAGTATTTACTGTCTCATTGCAAAATCCACTGCAAGGACTAGCAATTATGCTAGAAATAGAAAAAGTTGAAGTAAGGATTTTAAATCACATAAGGGGTCGTTAATGGGCAAGCACGGGCCAGTGCAATAACAAAAGGGAGAGTGTTGGTGTGCACGAGGCAGGGAAATCACAAAAGGGTCTGTGAGAATTGGAATAACTGTCAGGGATTATACCCATGATCCTATTTACGTCTTATATGTTAGGGCAAGATAAGTCAAAGGGCTGAGCATGGGAAGGCAGCCGGCCTCCCGACAGAAGACGTAGACAAGCCATTTTATCTAGTAACTTAGGTGACTGAAATAGTAGAGACGTACTGCCTAAAGGTGTGGCCGTCACCGTACATTGAGCGGTTGTGAAAGAGAAGAAACCAAGGCCGTCATTCTCTAACTTTCCGTCCTTGGCGTACATAATGAGTTATTGCAAATAGAGCTTACTTCTATCTACATACACACGTAGTTACAATAGCGTGCCATAATTAACTCAATCCTGCACATTTTCTACAGCGTTCTTTCTTTGCATCTTCACTTATGTGCGACTCCTTACCGCCTACTGCCTCCGCATCAAGAACACTTTGCAGTCCTGAGGCTCACAGTCCCGTTACACGGATTTGAGGCTGCTGTACACTGTTTACTTGTGTCAATTACGATGAATGTCGCAAAATATACACAATGTATCCCAAACGGAACTATAGATATGGAAGACTTACCGGTGTATCTGCGGCGCAATTGAAGTGATAAAATGTGTCCCCCCCTAAGCTACCATTACAAAATCCATTCGGATGTTTCGCGGTCGCTACTTCACAGAGCTATCTCGCTTTAGTCCTAAGAGTGCAGAATAATAAGGGATATATTTACTCCAGGTTTCATTTCGCTATTTTCCCCATGGGCGGATGCTACACCCAGGCAGGCGGCAATAAGAAGAGGTGCGTGAATTCTCATAACGGATGAGGAAAGAGTGCTCTTAGCCGGGTATGGTGTTTTTCACTCTGTACGAAAAAGTTGAGGATGAAGTTGACGGAGAAATCCACATATTTATACTACACTGCCTTGAATTAACTGCCGGACATCTTTCCGGCATGTCCGGGCCTGCTGATGCTATCAACAATCAGTCTTTGTACTATTTTCGGAAAAGTGCGATCTAAAACTATTTGCTAGCCTAAAAAACTTCATGAGATGACGTACATGCTTCTAGAGTTTAAGGTGAGCCCAATTTAAGAATCGGGGATAGTTAATGGCTCGTCGAATTCGAGAGATTCGAGCTATTTTCATTGCTGTTTCAANCACCCAGACTCGGCAAGGCCTTCTAAGTTGACTTTGTTTGAGTACAGATCCTATACTATACGGTGGAAAGGCGACTACTGTCCTACAACTAGAGCTAAAGATTTTGGTCCGTCGACATAACCGTATAGACATCAGAACAAGAGATGAATTCCCACTCTATGGATCAACCATCTCTGTTTCTTACAAAGTTCACCTTGTATTTCTTTTACTGTCCTAACCTCGGAATGTGCTTACAAACAAGGCTACGTTGCGCGTCTCATCTGTTTAGCGTTGCGCGCTATACCACGCGACTTTGACTAAGAGTTTCACGTGAAGTTCAACACACACCGCCTACGTTCGGGCTAACATGTTGCGAAGTACCGGTACGGAGGTTGCAAACTCGTGTTGGTTTGTTTAACTTTTGGTGAAAGCTGCCAGGGAAGCTGGGGAGGTTTCCGTGATAACGGGCTAGCGTTGCGCGCCGATTCTTATTAGGCGCTGCTTGCAACTTCCATATAAGGGATGTCTTGCGTACCTTAAGCAATAAAAGTGAGCTGGACGAATCCTGCCGCAACGATCTACGATATACCATGAAACACCCCTCTCATCCTGCGCCATAATCTCAGTCACGCCATAATCTTATACGCCACCTATCTGGAGACGAATTTGAGGCACAAAATGTACAAAAGAGAGTTGTCGATATCTGTGTGTGGGACCAACTAGCGTAGTTACGAAGGGGAAGGATCTCAATACATTGGCGATAGGATAGATGGCTGTTTTCAGGCTGTTTTGGGGCATCTCTGGCCCTAACTCCATGTAAGGAAGGCATGTTGTGGATAGAAGAGGAGCTGAAAATTCAGAAAATCGCTCAGTTTCACCTGCCAAG
>JAMAHW010000156.1:0-38261 GCA_023627715.1 Periconia sp. R9002 | reverse complement strand
TCTGCCTACTCTGACTGATTTGACCAATCCAATTCCCCCCCCACCCCCCCCTATTCCCCAACGCCTCCCTCTCCCTAAACCCAATCCCCCACACCCTATCCCCCTTACTCGCCTCCACCAACTCCCTCTCCCCCGTCGCAAGCAACAACCCCCTCAACCTCCCCGCGTCCTCACTAATCGTAAACTTCAACAAATTCCCCTCGTACACAACCTCGCGTTTCACTTTATCCCACTCGGCGGCGTCGAAGTTGGAGATGGTGCGGCCGAGGGCTTTGGCTTCGCGGGGGGAGGTGGTGGCGAGGATGAGGGCGTAGGTTTGGTGGTCAGAGAAGTGGGCGGCTTTGTGAGCCATCATCCAGTGTTCGGCGGTTGGGTAGTGGGTGTTAAGGTGGGTGAAGGGGGACCAGTACCATTGGGAGAGGTAGCCGTTTCCTTGGGTGGGGTTATGGAAGAAGACGGGGTGGGAGGGGTTTGGGGTGGGGGTTCTGGGCGTGGGTTGGGTGGATGGTGTGGATGGTGTTGGGCGCCTTCTGGGCATGGTGTGTGTTTTGTGTGTGTGTGTGGTGGAGGTGGTGGTGGTGATGATACCGAGTGTGGTTGTAGTTTCGTGGAAATTGCAATGTGACGACCTTGGGACGTTAACACTGCGAGCGCGTGTCGTTGGTAGAGTATCCCTTTTCCTCTCAAGTCTTTCAAAAGCAAATCGTATCAAAGGTGCGCATCGCCCTCCCTTTAAATACCTGCCCTTTCATCGCTTCCGCACCCAGCATTTACCTTCTCCTATCGCCATTCTATGACACGCACCCGCCTATTCGTCGCACCTTCCTTCCAAACCATGGGACTCCTTCACAGAGACTAAAGTATGCTGCGTGGAGACAAGGAAAAAGGGCGGTAGGGCGTAGTTTCTACGCTGATGAGTCATGTTTTCTAGTATAGGAGTGGCTCCGACATGTGAATTTGGACAACTGGTGAATAGCATCGGCTCAAAGAAGAGGAAGACGCTCTCGAAAAATCCATTTTTATCCTGTAAATGACTCAATATGTGTGGGTATGTCTTCACTCTGACTTGGCTTCCATTTGATTTCCCACCTTCCAATGTATAACCACGCATCTCTCTGCGAAGCATCTATATAATCTCATCCTAGACGAATCATCTCCTTCAAGAATTACCAACTAAAAAACCCTAAATGGTGTACACGAAAAAGGCCGCATCGCAACAAGAGTCTGAACCAAACGAGAGAGCGAGTCCAACACTTAATACACGCCCTCCATACCCTGTGCAAGTCGGTCTTCCATCGCCTTGATAAGAATGGGTGGAACGGCCTCGTCGGTCGCGCGGATGGTGATGCGGTACATCTATTGCTCATATTAGCCATGTAAAAGAGTGCGTCAGACGTCATGAGCAAACTTACCCGGGTATCGTAGTTTGGCTCCAACCTCAGCAGACATCCAAACTTGCCATCCGCCGTGTGCAGCACCGTCGCACCCACAATATTCTTAGCATTGGGGTCGAGGCCGTCCAAGATGCCCCATCGGAAACCCTGGACGACTCTCCTCACAAATTCGCTGTTCATGGTGCGGTTCTTGTTCACCAAGCCGAAGATGCGTTGGGCTTCGCGCGGCTCGCCGCCAATCTGCTTCCACCGCTTGAAGAAGTCTTCCCCACTCAGTTCAGCAGCGTCCATGTACTTGTGCAGGTAAACGGGGAGTTGCAGCGTGAGCGCTTGGAGGGCTCCGGCGAGGTAGGATACGCGGATAGTAGGCGGATCGGCGAACACGTTCTTGGCTTCGAACATGATGGTTTGCTGGGTCTGCCCCTCGGGCTGAATCAGAGTTTCTGGGAGACCCTTAATGTCCGTCTTCAAGTTTTCCGAGGATCTGTTGTCGAGCGTAGTGGTGAAGGACCCCATCGGGAATGAAGATTTGTTGGTGAAATAGAAGATGAGACACCCAAGCTGTGCCCGATATTCTGTTCGCAGGCCAATCTGAATCTGTGCGTCCTCATACAATACACCTTCGGTACGCAGCAAGAGACGATTGTAACCAATCTCCCAGTCTGGACTCAAGTGGGCGGCACTGGCCAGATTTGGCGCCTTCAAGACTTTATTAGTATCTATGCTCATATCGAGCCCGGCAAGATCATTCGAGAGGTTGTTCACGCCATTTGTACCGTTGGCGCCAGCAGCCGCATTTCCGGAAACGGGCGCTGTAAAACTTCGTTTCAGCCCGGTAGGCTGATTGACCAAATTAAATTCTTTAGGATCAGCGTTCGCATCCTTGCCTCCAATGACCCATGTCCGCTTGTCGCTGGTCGTCGCGTGCTTTTGGTGAAGTCGAGACAGGAGAGCCGATGTGCGTTCGGGGAATGGCGGCATTTCGTCGCACACAGTTCGTAGGAGATCGTCGGTGGGCATGGTCGCCAGAGCGAGGTACTCGCAGGCTCTTTGCTGGAGTTCGGAATCCAGAGAGTGACTGTACGCATTGAAGGTCTGTAGCAGTTGCGGCTTGATTTCGGGAAACAAGTTGACAAACTTGACGAAACACGAAAGTATGATTGCTCTCGTGCTTGAAGGGCAGCCCCTCATCTTAGCATTCAAAGCCATGTATTGCTCGATTGGACTGCATCCTTTGTTGTCGGCAATCAAATGTCCGAATTCTCCCAGGAGATACCCCCCAATCTTCACCAGCGTTTCGTGACAATCGGACTTGACATATTGCAAAATGTTTTGTGCAGCATACACCTGAAGCTCCTCATTGTTCGTGACGATCTGGATCACTCGTTGCCAAACCTCGTCGCTGACATGGTCTCCGGCCATGGCAATCAAACGTAGCGATATATCGACGTACCACTGGACATCTGTTGCATACTTCTCGGTCAATATAGCAATCTTTAACACCATTTCTTCTCTTATAGCGTAGTCCGCCGACTGAAGGTACCTCAATAATTCCTGGACGATAGGCTGGGCATTTGACGGATCGCACATGCTGTAAAGCAGGTCCAAACCCTGCCTTCTGACACTGATATCCCGGTCTCTCAAAGATCCAATGATGATGGCCTGGTGTTTCTTAATGGGGTCCAGTGTTTCGGATCGGGCCGCAAGGTGGGTCATGGCTTCCAGGCCGAGGTAGCGGACGTTAGTTTCGCGCGATGCAATGAATTTACCCAGGCGCGTGGAGATCTGCACCATCAGGTCTTGCTCGGTGTCCAGATGAATTACAAGGTTGATGGCTTCAAAAAGCACTGCGTTTTGTGCATTGTTCTGCTGCACGTTCTTAGGCATCTCGAGCGCTGAGTCCATGATTTTTTGCAGAGAGTCTCGGATAAGTTTTCGGATGTGCGAGTCCTCTACATTCATGTAAGCGGCATATTGGAAGATGTGAAGTTTGACGCACCTGGTGGCGGATAGTACTGTAGCAGCTTCAGGAGCTTGACTTGTATCCACGGACATGGGACCTTGTAGTAGTAATACCCCTCGGCACACTCGTCGTCGATGACTATCCTTTTCAGCCTGTTAGCGGCTTTGACATAACTTCCCTTGTACTGCTCTTGGTTATCCTGAACTAATGCCATCACCAACGACGTGACCGAAAGCGCAACGCCCATATCCGGGTCATCCATCAGGGATATTATGCGTTCTGCCCACTCATTTTGGACAATGTTCGGGTATTTTCGGTACAGACGTAGAAGAGTGAGCGCCGCTTTCTTCTTGACGAAAGCTTTGGAGGCTCTAAACCTAGTTAGAACTGCATGGAACGACCGAAGGAAGGATAACTGACGGGGATATAAGCAATCTGTGTACATCGCCACTCAACGCTTCTCCCATCTCCCTGCCGCCAACGTTGGCAATGGCATGGAGCGCGAGACAATTGTTCAGCTCATTATGGCCCATCAAATCCTTTCTGATACTGTTCACGACGAGATGTAGCAGTTCATGTTCTTCATGGAGGAATAGGGTAACGGCGAGATATCCGATTTGTTTTTCCGAGTATTTGGTTGCCGAGATCAGATTAACAGCTTCGAGATGCCCAAAATCGACGTTCCAGCCAAGTATGTAAATATAGAGAAGCTTCGTCGGTCAGATTGGCAGGTCAAGAAAAATCACAAAGGGCAAAATACCTTGCAGACATATTTCTTTCTGTGGTAGCCGTTGAGACCGCCGTCTAGACGCACAAGGTTAGATGGGATGGAAAGGAAACGTAGAACGACCAAGTATACCTCTAAACTTTTGCCTGCATGGTGAATTAGCATGCCATGACTCCATATAATCTGTTCCAGCAGCATTGAGAATTACCGTATATTCGCCAATTCCTTGTTGATCCTCTTTTCCTCTAGCTCTCGAGCTCGAGCATTGCGTAGATCGGCAATGAAGGAGACCAGGCCTGTATCATGCAGCATAAGCTTCCAGTTCACAATCACAATGGTTCCGCAGCGAGTGTATACCTCGCATCGTCGGGACATTGCCCGAGTTGTTCCGACTGAAGATGCTTCCTCCTCCGGACCGAGACTCCATCTTTGGCGCAATGCCCGCGGAGGGGCGACTGCCGCCTGTACGGTGAGCGGACAAACCAGCCGGGGGCTGGGCGTAAGAGAGGTTTCAGGCGAAGGCTGCCTGGGGCGCGTGGCGTGCGGCGTGCCTATGGGTCGAGGGTGTGCTTGGAAATCGTGAGGGGCGGGCGACCGAGGGTTAGGATTAGGGGTCGGGAGGATCGGCGGGGTCGTCAGTCGTGGGAAGGAAAGTCGCACATGTCGGAGTGAAATGTCTCCTCTGTGGGCAATCTGTGAGAATCCGGCCGCAGCTGTCGCAATGGCGGCGTGGTGCAGCAGAACTCTAATAGTACGGGATGTACTACCTTGTGGAGGATATGCGGACTCGACAGTGGGTGGTGCGGGACGGCCTAGTGGAGAAAGGTGTGCTCTGGGGCCAAGCCAAGCTCAGACCATCTAAACTCCGAATCATCTCTAAACTCTCCCCGACCTTCAAAGAGCTTCAAACTTCATCCAATGGCCTGGGATGTTAAGGTTTGGCGATGGCCATTGACGTTTCATCCTCAGGTTCGATTCTTAGCCATTCATCATTGGATATTTGCCCTTTCGCACAATCCATACCTCACCAGGACTCGATCAGTTATACCATCAATATAACGTGCCATCAATGCATCCAAAACAATTCAGGAGATATTCATTCATAGGTTATAGTGAGAAAGGTGGCATATTACACCTGACCCTCCTCAATGCCAATCTGGCATATGTACATAGACCCTATCCACAGCCCATTTAAAGACCATCCGTAAACGCCAAAGCACCTCCCATGCTGTCCAGACATGTGTCGATGACAATCAATCACATTGATCTATTTCTTGGACGTGAAGTCGGTCTCGAGGGCAGAAGAGCCGTTGTCGCTCGTACGTCCGCAAGTGCAAGCATCTACAACACCATTAGCAACAACATCTTGGATTTGAGAGTGTATTCAACATACTTTCAGCACGTTTTCCGCACGCACAAGTGCTGGCGGGGACCTTGTTCTCGGTAGCGGCCTTCTCGCAGTCTGCCAGAAAAAGGTTAGCATACGTCATAGGTTGAAGCAACAACGTTTATGGTACCTGTAGAGGGTAGATCGCGAGGGAGAAAGACAGAAAGGGTTGGACATACTGCACTGGAGAGCCTTTTGCTTGCCGCACGAGCAAGTGGCCTCTTGGGCACACACGCACTCGCCGTTGTTGCGTCCGCAGCAGGCCATTGTGGAAGTTGGAATAGTGGTTTGAGGAACGGTGGGGTGAGAGATTGGAGTAGAGGTCAAGTTTGAATCGTGTGGTATTTGTTTCTGGGGCCGATGAAGAGATTTGTTTGCAGGAGAAAGATTGAAGCAAAGCAGTGCCTTTATATATTCTACAAAGATCTCTGGTAGTTGCCTCAAGGTGCAACGCTTAATCACCTGACGTGCCGATTGACCAATCAGAGCGAATGTGATTACGCCCTTCAGAAAGCGCGACTACGCCAATGTCTCGCCACCATGGACTCACCATAATCACGTCCTTTCTGATTCGTCCAAGGTGAGTGCATGTGGACTTTTGTTATGGTTTTACCTGGCAACGTTTCACATGGTGGGCGAATGGAAAGACAGTCATTACTCATTCATTATATCCTCCCTAAAGACATATTTTGACCTTGCTACGCTGATTTGTTGTTTGTCACTGAGCCATGAGCCCTTTGAGCTCTGCCTGCAACGCTTCTACTTCGCTCTTCCATGCAGGATTCGTTTCAGAAGATATACTCACACCATTGTTTGCCAGTCCGTGCAACAGGACCACCGCGTTCTGATAGTCTCTTCCGGCTGTGGCGTTATCATTCTTTCCTTCATCTCTCGAACCGGTTGCAATTTCCTTGATTGCATCGAGCAGTTTCTGATCGAGAACTAGTTCGTGAACGACACACGCAGCGCCTTCTTTTGTTTGAGCCATGAGACCTAAACCCAGTAGACCTTCAGACCTTGCGTCCGCATAGAAGCGCTGACGTACTAAACCGACCAGTGGCCGAGCAATTGCGGGAGTGTTGAAGATCTCGTCCTCGTATTTTTCATTGGTGCTATCGCCTTTGGATGCTGCCTGTCGGAGGTGTCGAAGGATGGCGACAATGGTGCGTCCCAGTTCGATCATGGGGTTCTTCATTGTCGTACTGGGTAGTGGTGCTGATGGAGCAAGTGCTTGTGTGACGATGTGATAGAGGATTGTAGGGTGCTCAGGCTTGTTGAGTAAGGGCACTTCAGCCAGTGAGATATCATCTGATACTTCTCGAGAGACTACAATGTCAATATTTGCAGGTGTGTCCGAGACTAATTTGCATAAGATAGCGCCGGCTTCGCCACGGACAGATGGGTCGCTGTGAGTAAGGAGTTTGCAGCAGGCCTCAATCAGCCCAGCTTCTCCTAGAATGGGTCTGTTGTCCATTGGGAATGCGAGATGGCGGGTAAAGCCTGCTACAGCGTAAAGAAGAGCTTGATGCGTCTCGGATGATAATATACGAATCAAAGGGATATGTAGGAGCTTGTCGTTTACCATTTCCATGCATACCTTGTCGGACGTGGCGAGATTTCCCAAGATGACACAGCTACACACCGTTGAAGGCAGAGTATCCGGAAAAAGCCTTGACAGTATCCTATCAATGAGCGGACTTTGTAGACTGAAGTTCTCAACAAATGCGTCTGATGCGGAAATGGCCGATATGGAATTAATGAGCGGGACCATGAGTATGACGTTCAACTCTTCGGGTATAGTTTTGTTCGCGTCGGTCTGCGTCTTGAGCTCTTCAAAGACACCTTGAAGCTCCTCATCTGTTAGACGGTCTTCGAAGGCGAACATCAAGTCAATCAAAAGCTCGAACGTGTTGGGAGCAGCCAAATTTGGTTGGAACTTGAGGTCCAGGAGATAGTGAACCAATATGGCTAAATACTCTTCGAAATAGTCGTCATCGTGTTGCGATGATAGCTTCAGTACGTTGTTGAACACTGCAATCGATGAGCTGTCAACAAATTGGTCTGGCGAAAGCTTCTCCGTGGTCCACGTTAAGAGATCGACAGCATATTGAACGGCCTCATCGGGCACATTACCCGCAGCTAAATATTCTGAAAGGGTAGCGTCTAGTCTCAATTTTGCTGCTTCAATATGCGCGGGTTCTGGGTCAAATCAGCAACCGGATTTGTAAAGTTGCGGCAATATATACCATATTCGGTGAGAAGATTGAACATCACCACCATAGCGGTGAACCGTAAATCTTCCTCTCGCAGGCAGTTGATAATCTTCGGCAAATGCTCCTGAACGATCGCACGATTTGTGTCTAAAAGGAGTGTTAGGGTTCTTCTCAATTAGAGTCGGGGTTTGAAGAGGTCGAGAGCGTTACCATTGTTGGCGACGCTGTTTCCGATGACCCGCAGATATTGCTTGACTACGGACGGTGCGTTTTCGGATAGGTCAAGATTGTGAACTGCGTGATCAAGAATGCCTAGTTCTCGGAATCCTCTCTGCCATTTGTCTTTTTGAAAGTTAGGACCATTCGCAAACTGGTTTAGCGAAAATCGAGCTCACGTTGCTTCCCCACAGCTGTTCCTAATAGCTGGGCGATATTTTCAGCCAAGGCACCAGCCGAGGCCAATCTTGCTGTGACTTGTTTAAGCCGATAACTGTTGTCGTCTTGCGGTCCATTCCCCGGATCTTCCTCAAGATATGTCTCAAGTTGGGCTATGAACGTTTCCGGGTCCTCGCTGAAAGATACCATGTTGAGACCAAGCAGTTGAAATCAGGTTCACAATAGAATATGCACCAGTTCCCCAAGCCACATGCCCTATTCTCTGTGTGGAAGATAGAGTGGCTGAAGTATCCCGGGCGCCTAAATCTGGACGAGCATTCAAGAAGGGTGTGGGAAGGACGTCAACAGCCTGCAAGAAGTAGTGTAAAGTAGAGAAAAATTCAGAGAGAAATCAAGTTGCTGCAGATTTAGAAAATGTGTTGTTGCATTGCAGATTCGCGCGTTGCATTGATCATTTTACTCTTGAAATGTTGGCGAGGACACTCTCCAAAAGGCTAGCCCTTGGTGTAAGATGCGCCAATCCTGGTACGGTAGGTGTAGCTAACGAGGTCACGTGTGGCCCAAACCTCCGCCTGAACGCTCCCACAACCGTGTTCAATCGCTACAGGCATTGGCTTCGTTCACCCCGCGCCAGTTGCTCAATCCCGAAAACTCTATAATACTCGACAGTTTCTTTTTCCAGATAGCACTCGCCACGATGACGCGCGCTCAGCAGACTGTTTCCATTGCCTTGCTGCTGTCCTCCGTAAGAACCCCTCAAACGCTCCCTGCACGTCTACCATTTCTAACGAGCACAGCTCTACCTGGCCGTTTTCTTGCAGATAGTAGCTCTTCCGGAGAAGATTCAAACCGAGATTGTCCCAGTCGTCAGTGTATCCGGAATCGTTGCCAGCGTATGCAGCTAATTGTTTTCAGCTCCCCTTCTGGGCTCTCGTCTCCTTCGGCGCATACCTACTCTTCAAGCTCGGCTGGGGAGTCTTCACCTTCAACGACGTTCCTGAGGCGCACAAAGAGATCCTGGCTGAGATACAGCAAGCAAGGAAAGAGCTTCGCGCCAAGGGTGTGGATGTTGGAGAGGATTAGACATTCTCCTGTGGTTAGGGCCGGTCCGTTGGAGCGGAGTGCGCAAAGGTTTTGGAGGCGTCACATGAGGAACAAGATATCATATCAATGTGGAATTTCTCCACGGAGGCCAATTCAAAAAAGTTATTTACACTGATGAGGCTCGCTCGGCGCCGTGCTTCTGCTTCAACATCTTCTCCGTACGCATGAATTCTCTTATACCCACTGGGATATCATCAAATAGATCAGGCTTCTCTTCTGCGACCCAGTTTGTCTCGCTGCCACCGCCATCATCGTCCATGCTGGTGGCTAGTGACGCGGTATCGTTTGCAATCGAAGAGGCGGTGATTGGTTTCGTACTCTGTTTCTGGGCCTGCAACCGAGCGCGTGCTTCCGCACTCTTTGCCGCCCATTCCTCCATCTCATCGCGATACATGTCCCAGACACAATTCACACAGCCCGACATACAACAGTTGTCCGGCTCAGTCGGACGGGGTGGGACCAAAACTCCGGCTATATTTTGAGTGGCCGCCTCCCATTGCTTTCTGCGCTCGGCCATATCCTTCTCCCGTGATCCGAATACTTTTTTTGCTTTTTCCCATGTTGCTTCTGTGTTTGATTGCGGTGCGGGGATCGGTTTCGCTGGTTGGGCTTCTGGCGGTATTGAGGGCTGTCTTATTCTCGCTGGTTTCGAAAGGATCTCTGTGTATACTTTTAGAATGGCTCACATCTTCGGTGGATGGCGGAATGCTTTACCCGCATAGTAGCCCGTCAGTGGCCGCGCTTGGCCACCAGGAGGTGCAATGTAGCCTTTAAAACGCCGCTGTATCCGGTCACTATTCTGTAGACCTTTTCTTCGCAAGATACCCGCACTTTTGGTATGAGTGCCCAAAAACCAGTTGCCTCCCCGTAAAATCGACGGTCGAACTGAATGTGTAAACTGGTCCATTTCCTTATGTTCCAGCGGACCGTTCCAGAAAACCCGACCTTATCATATCTCGATACTAGCGACCATGTATACTAGCGGTGTGGATATTGCTGGCTTTTCTTGGGTGAAGGGTTGCGCCTTGACGTGTGCGTAGACCCTGTTAGTGTAGGGAAGAAAAGAGTCAATCAATGTTGCCAATGAAGTCATTGCGCTGCTTTCCGAGGCCTCGGCTAAACTTGCACATTTGCCCCGAGAACCCCCCACAACACCACACGCGACGACGCGTCAAGCTACCTTCAACATCCCGCACTTTGGACGTTAGTCAAACGTCCCAGACGCTCTTCATTCTCACCTTTTCCTGACTATCGGCGCGAACCGGAGAATAGGACGATCTCAACAACCAATTGTAGGATCACTGGCTAGGAAACTGTACGAGCCGGCGCAAAACAATCATGGAGGAGCCAGCACGAAAGAGACGGCGGACGATATCGCCAACTCAAGATGAAAGATCAAGTCCGCTTAAACAGCCACCACGCAGACCCTCCGTCGGATCACATGCAATGGCGGGCGCAAATAGGTCGCAAAGTCCACTCAAGCAACCACCTCGACGACCATCTGTATCACCCACGAAAGGCAGACATGAGAGACCTCCGAGCCCCCTCAAAAAGCCTCCCCGAAGACCGTCGTTCGCATCGCCGACCAAGGCTAGTCTCGCGCGTAATTATCCAAATTTGCTACGGCAGCCTTCATCTAACCTCGCATCGGCGACGGAGGGCCAAAACGGACACAACAATGTTTTCGCAAACGGCAACGAAGCCCGTGCACGCATACTGGAGGGTAGCGACACTCAGACACAGGCAGAGCGGGAAAAGGT
The DNA here is from genome assembly GCA_023627715.1 of Periconia sp. R9002. Lineage (NCBI taxonomy): Eukaryota > Fungi > Ascomycota > Dothideomycetes > Pleosporales > Periconiaceae > Periconia > Periconia sp. R9002. Next base: position 27,317 of record JAMAHW010000156.1, on the reverse strand, counting down.
GTTGGATGGAGAAGGTCGAGAGGCTAACGGAACTGCGCAAGCATCGCGTACAGGGGGGACACAAAATGGGCAATCTCGTACTCAGAGGCCCCAGCGAGAAGGGAGTGAGGATTCAAACCAACCTTTGACGCCGTCACACAAGGATGTTCCTCGTCGTGGTATCTTGTTCTCTACGCCGAGCAAAAAGCCCCCAAAGATGAAGGCACCGGTTGAAGAATCAAGCGTTGCTCCAGATTCATCATCAATCCAGGAACAAGCCGCTGATAAACCTGAAGAAAACGAAAAAGAGGCGCAAGAGAACGCGATTCAGAAGACCAAACCACTCCCGGATCCCGAACTAGAGCAAAAGAGGAGGGAAAAGAAAAAACTCTTGCGAGAACTGGAGGAACTCGAGAACCAGGTCTCGCGGTGCACGGAGGAGATTGTCAAAATACAGGGGCAACCACCTACACATATCCTTCAACCAAAAGAAAGAGAAGACCTAATTTCTTTCATCAACAAGATTAGCAGGACCGGTAAGGAGGGGAAAGACGAGCAACCACCATCAATATCTAACCTCCTCTGTTCCTTCCTCCCTTTCTCCACTCACTCCATCCCACCACCTCCGTCCAAACAACAAAGTTCAAAAGCCATCCCGTCACACCAACCCCTCGACCTCGCCGACCCCCTCCCATACCTCCAAATGTTCACCCCGCTCACCATCGAAACCCAGCCCCACCTCCCCTCTTCCAAACCTCTATCAAACCCTAGCCAAATCCACCAAACCCACATCATCCAATTAACCGGCCCCCAAAGCCTCCTCACAGCTTCCCTCTCCCTCGTCCTTGACGTCCCTACTTCTACCATCACAACCCTCGACCTTCTCACCCTCTCGCCCTGGGCCGACCGCGAACTCGGCCCCTTTATCCGCGCCAAATCCGCCGAGCGCGACCTCAGCAACGCTTGCTGGGCCGTGGGATCCTACTGGGAGATGGCGCGGAAACGCGCAGAACACTGGCACAAGTGCGAGACTTCATTTCCGCGTTTGTTACCCGGGCGAATGGGCGAGGAGAATACGGAGAACAATCCAGCAGCTCAGCAACGGGGCCAAAAAGTCGAGCCCAAAACGATCTCGAGACGGGATCTAAACAGGCATCTCGGCCGCGATGTGCTCATCCTGCAGGATCGCCATGTACTCTTGAAGCTCGAGTGGAAAATCGGCTTTGATTGGACGGGCGAGGCGTGCTCGGAGGTTGCGTGTTGGGCTGCGGTGCCCAGCGTTTGTAAGTTTCACACTTCACCCATCTTGTTTGCTTCTTCCTACCATCGACACGAACATGTAGCTAATTGACTTTTGTGCACAGGGACCGAAACAGACGAAACCAAAAGCCTCCAGAAGATCCCCGAGACGTTCGATATGATTCTACGCAGCAAAGGGGCCTTTGCGGCGACGAAAACCATGGTCTCTTTGTTATTCGACGAGGACGAATGAGGAAATGAAACGGTTTTTTTTGTAGCACTACCTAACTATCTCACTTTTTTTCAGCGCCGTTTTTCTGATGTTGTTGCCTTTTCTCGCAGTTAAGCAGGCAGGTTTTCGAAACGCTATATACCCCCTCTCTCGATTCGCTTCTTCTTTTCTATTTTTCGCTTAAACAAATCGAATTCGTTGCTGCTGTTCCTAAGCGTTTTTGCCGTGAAAAATGTCCGCGCAGTTTTGGGTCGAGATGAAATTTGTAACTCTTTTTTGTAAAATACCTCTGCTTCTACCTTGGTTCAGGTACATCCTTCGCCCTTCTCCTTAAGGTTAGGGCTAGAGGTACGTTTCATCGATTCTTAGAACGACCGATGGTTTGGTCGACTGTGAGGGCGAGAGGGAGGGAGAAGGTTGGATGCGAAGCTATATGTGGATGTATGATAATATGCATAGAGAGCGATTAATTAACTATATAAACGACAAACGCAACAGAGATTCGTCCCTCTGATAAATACCTACCTACTTAAAACGACAACATGAAGATAGAGGTCCAATCTATTTTGTTAACAGACACCGTACGCCACAGAAGAAGAAGAAGAAAAATCTCAAAAAAGCAGACAAAGTTTGAATAGCAAAACCCAACATTGGTTCATTAATTAAATCTTCAACCCTCCTCCCTATCCATCTCATCCCTCCCCCTCTTCCCCTTCCCAAACCTGCCTCCACCTTTACCCCTCCCCCTCTTATCATGAATCTCCTTCATCTCCCTAACCGCCACAATCTGCGCCTCACTAACACGATCCATCAACACCATCGCCTCATCCTTAGGAACAATCTCCTCCTCGATCTTTCTCCCCAGGGCCGTCTCAACGCGCAGCCAGAGCTCGACGTCATACTGCGTGACGAACGAGATGGCTTTTCCGCTTTTGCCCGCGCGGGCCGTGCGGCCGACGCGGTGGACGTAGGTTTTGCTGTCGGCGGGGAGGTCGAAGTTGAGGACGAGGTCGACGGACGGGATGTCGAGGCCGCGGGCGGCGACATCGGTGCAGACCATGATGTCGCGGGACTTGCTTTTGAATTTGCTGAGGGCGCCCAGGCGCGCCGACTGGCTGAGTTGGCCGTGCAGAGGGATGGCGCCGAAGCCGAGGGTGCGGAGGAGGATGGCGAGGCGCTGCGTTTCGTTGACGGTGCGGGTGAAGATTATCGTGGGGTGCCCGATGGCGTCGTTGAGGAGGTGGATGAGGTAGAGGTCTTTGTGCTTGTGGGGGAGGAAGATGTAGCGCTGCATCAGGGTAGAGACGACTTGGTGGGAGCTCGTGGAGATGCTGACGCGGAGGGGGTTGTGGAGGGCGGCGCGTTGGAGGTTCTCGACTTTCGTGGACATGGTTGCGGAGAAGAGGTAGGTGTGGCGGCCCTCGCGCGGGAGGACTTTGAGGATCTTGTCGAGGATGGGACCGAAATCGAGGTCGAGGAGTCGGTCGGCTTCGTCCATGACTAGGTATTTGAGATGTCGGAGAGAGAAACCTTTGGTGTTTTCTAGATGATCTAGCAATCGACCTGGCGTAGCAACCACGATATGCGGCCTCTTGCTCAGAGCGATGGCCTGGGTGACCATGTCCATGCCTCCCACGAGTGTAGCGCATTTGGCGTTGATGATTGAGCCTAGCCACAATTAGCACACCATAATCTTTGCTGTCTTTTCAATTCCATACCGAGCGCTTCAACCTGCTGCGAGATCTGAAAAGCAAGTTCTCTCGTCGGCGCAAGGACAAGACCAAACAGCGGCTGCGGCTTCTCCATGAGCGCCTGCAAAATCGGCAGCACGAAAGCCGCCGTCTTCCCTGAACCCGTTTCAGCCAATCCAATAATATCCCTCCCCTCGAGCGCGAGCGGGATCGATTGTTCCTGGATCGGCGTCGGGTGCGTGAACTTGAGATTGGCGCAAGCTTCGCAGAGCTCTTCTCTCACACCAAGGTCTGCAAATGTCTTTTTGGCCGTTTTGTCCGCGTCATTGCCATGTTCAGAACCCTCCTCTTGACCACTCTCTCCATCCTCAAGCTCTTCCACATCCTCGCCTTCGCTCGACTCAGACTCGGACGCAGGTTCGGGCGCTTTCCGCTGGCTCGGTTTCGCATACGGGCCCGATTTCGACGGTTTGACCTTGTGCACACCGTCTCCGTTCGAGGGAGCTGCCCCGTTCAATTTCCTTTTCTTGATTGCAGGCATGGTGTCGAAAAATGTTGTAAGTAAAACCAGAAGGAAGGAAGCTCTGTTGAGTGGGAAAAAGGTTGAAGTGGGTCTCGACCCGGCTAGTCAAGACTATCGATAAGAGAAAAATCCCGCCAAGATTTCGAAAACGACGTCCCAGAGAAATTTTGGGACCGAGCTCTCTTCTCTTCCTCTGGGTACAACAGATAAACTTTACACCGGCAGCACACAGATAGCTGCCTACGATTTTCAATTCACTCCGCTCCGTTTCCACGAGAAACTTTTTTGTTCGACATTGAAAAGGAGGGGAGAACGGAAAAAAAATAAGACTCAATGGCGCGCCACGCCAGCGGGAGAAGAAAACAGTCCGTCGCGGACAAGCAGGCCTCGAAGAAGCCGAATGAGAACAATCCAAAGAGCATGGTGATACGGATAGGTGCGGGAGAGGTGGGATCGAGCGTATCGCAACTGGTCCAAGACATGCGACAGGTGATGCAGCCTGACACGGCTGTTAGGCTCAAAGTATGTAGTATTTTCTACTTTCCCTTTCCTTTCATTCTTCTTGCAAACATACGCATAGAACGAAAAAGCTTCGTGTGCCCCAATTGAGTATCACTTCAAGGATTTCAATAGTAGCAAATCTCTAACATGCTCCCCAGGAACGCAGAGCCAACAAACTGCGCGACTACACCGTCATGGCCGGACCCCTAGGCGTAACCCACCTCCTCCTCTTCTCGCGCTCCGAAGCAGGCAACACGAACCTGCGCCTCGCCAAAATCCCCCGGGGCCCAACCCTCCACTTCCGCGTAGAGAAGTACTCGCTGGCAAAAGACATCATGAAGTCGCTCAAGCACCCACGCACCGGCGCGGCGGGCGACTTCGACATGGCACCTTTACTCGTCATGAACAACTTCATCACCTCGGACGCCGAGCGCGAGAAGCTGGGCGACAAAGCGCCGCCCAAGCATCTGGAGAAGTTGGTGACGGATATGTTCCAGGGCCTGTTCCCGCCCATCCAGCCCCACACGACGCCCCTGCACGCCATCAAGCGCGTGCTCCTGCTCAACCGCGAGCCGCCGTCCGAGGAGAACGGGTCCTGCACAATCAGCCTGCGCCACTACGCCATCACGACCAAGATCGCGGGGCTCTCGAAACCGATTCGGCGCCTCTACGCCGCTGAGAAGCTCATCGGAAGCCGCGAGAAGAAGAAGCGCGGGCTGCCGAATCTCGGCGGCCTCGAGGACGTCGCGGATTACATGCTGGACCCTTCCGCGGCGGGCTACACGTCCGCCAGCGACACGGAGCTCGACACCGACGCCGAAGTCGAAGTCGCCGCCACCGTAACGCGCAAAGTAATGTCGAAGCGGGAACGCGAGCGCGCCAAAGCCGGCGGCGACGACGCGCGGAAACCGCACGCCTCGAGACCGAAGGTCGAGAAGCGCGCTGTTAAACTCGTCGAGCTGGGTCCGCGTCTCAAACTGCGACTTACCAAGGTGGAAGAGGATATCTGCAGTGGCAAGGTCATGTGGCATGAGTACGTCACGAAGAGCGACGCAGAGGTCAAGCAGTTGGACGCTGTGTGGCAGAAGCGGAACGCGGAGAAGGCGGAGCGGAGGCGGATCCAGCGGGAGAATATCGAGAAGAAGAGGAAAGAGCGAGGTGGTGGTGAGAAAAAGGGCGAGGAGGATGAGGATGAAGACATGGAGGATTACGACGAGTACGATATGGATGATGATGTGTGGCATGATGAGGATGGCGAAGGGGGCGAGAACGACGACGACGATGATGAAGAGATGGAGGACGAGGAGTAGGTGTCTCTTTTTGCTATACTACACGCATAGCCAGCAGATGCAAGAAGAAGAAATAAAATAATGATACCCTGTCAACGCTTCGTGAGTCGTTGTTTTTCGGGAGGGATGTTCTTCCATGGGCTTTCTATCACGAAGAATTAGCAACTTGACATGTTCAAAATCGCCCACCCACTCACCCATTCCCTTTCATTCACAAACACATAATCCCTAACCTCCCCAAACCCCATCACTCACCACTCCACTCTAGTCAAAAAGGCCTACCTCCACCCCACCCCCCCTTCACTTCCCCTTCGGCTTCTTAATCAACACCCGATCCGCATCCGTCAACTCCCACCCGACCCCATCCTTAACCAACTCTGCCCACGACCTCTCGGCACACGCCTCAACAAAATTCCTCTCAACACTCATATACCCCCTCCCCAAACACTTCAACGCATGCAACCTAACCTCTTTCTCCGCAAACTCCATCACGCTGCGCTGATACCCATCCACCGCCCTCTTCATCTTCCAAAAAAGCACCCAATTATCCGCCACCAGCGCCTTCAACACCAACTCGACCCTGCGATCGCGGTACGCGTACTTAACCCGCGTTTCATGCGCGAGCGCGAGGTTCCCCTGCCGACACGCCTGGTCGAGGATTAAAAGACCGACGTACTCCTTCAAATCTGGCGCCGAGAGCGGGGCCTCGGCGCGGTGGATGACGGTGAGGAGCGACGTCAGCGCCGGGCTGTACGATTCCCAGTCTTTACACAAGATGCCGGCGTGCACGCCGAAGAAGTACGCGCGGCGCGCGAAGGCGTCTTTGCGGCCGGACGCGGTGATGGCTTCGCGGAGTTTGCGGAGTGCGGCAAGGACGGTGGAGAGTTCGGAGAGGGAGGGGCTGGTGAAGGGGGTGCTGGGTGTGCGGGGATCGTTGGTGGTGGTGACGGAGGAGGGTGGGGTGGGCAGGTTGAGGCTGGCGACGAAGTCGGCGTTGAGGGTTTGCGAGATGGAGGCGAAGAGGGTGCTGAGTTGTTTTTCGTTGATGGCGCAGAGGCGCATGTAGCGTTCGAGGATTTTGTGGAAGTAGAGTTCTTGCGTGCGGAAGTCGTTGAGGCTGTTTCTTGTTAGTACTTTGTACATGGTGATGGAAGGAGGTGTATGTACCGCGTTTCGCCTTTGGACGGCAGGCCGTACAGTTCGAGGGTATCTGCTGGAGCGGGTTTCAATCGATCGCCTCGTCGCCAGGCGCCCGAAGCCCCGCGTCGACTGCTCGGTCTCAATTGCTCGTTGTTCTTCATCATATGCCTTGCAGGCGCTCGCTGTGGTTAGTGATGACTATGGTTAGTGGGTGGGAATATCACTGGCGCATGTCGATTCCAGCGTGAAGAATCGAATGCTGCTAGGGAATTGACGTGAGCATTGTAATACTTTCAAGCAGAAAGCAGGAGGGGGTGCAATTGAGTGCAAGAACGTTCTATGTGATCATGTCGTTGTGTCTGGAAGTAAGGAAGGAGGTTGCCCCTCGGGCGGGGATGGTTCGGTGATGGCGGGGCTGGTTACCGAGATTGGAGCGTACGTCTTCAGTCTAACAACTTCTCTGTTTCTAAGCAGAGATAAATGTTGGGACCATGGAACAGCATTTACAGCGACACCAATTTTCAAGAGCAAATCAGACAGCTTGTTAGGTATTCCCACGATACAGACGGGCCACAAAATTGCCCGTCTATTCCGTCGGTCGACTTCTGAATCCGGCTAGCGTACTGGAGGTCTCGACTACATCTCGTTCAACGTCCCAGAGCTCAACTTCACATGCTATTATATCTAGACTTCGTATATAAGTAAATTAGCCAGAAATCATGTCGGTTTGATCCTTTGATTCTCCATTGCGGTCGTACTTTTCCTTTGGACGCCACAAAATAATCCATCACCCAACAACAGGCACCAATTTCCATATCCATTCGATCCACAAACGGCATCCATCAACCATGGAGAAAGACACAGTCCAAAAAGCCACAGACAAAATCTCCCACACCACCAAAAAAGCAACCCAATCCCTCACCCTCCTCTGGTCCGACCTCCCCCCCTGGCAACGCGACAACCACTACATCCACACCGGGTACCGGCCTAGCAGCAACTCATTCCTAAAATCGTTCACCTCGCTTTCTTACCTCCACAACGAATCCGTAAACATCTACACGCACCTCTTCGGGGCCCTCCTCACCCTCTTCATCTCCTACACCCTCTACACCACCCTCGCCCCGCGGTACCCCTCCGCGACGCGCGAGGACGTGCTAGTCTTCAGCGCCTTCTTCGTCGGCGCCTTCACGTGTCTAGGCATGAGCGCAACATACCACACCATCTCGAACCACAGCCACGCCGTCGCCATCTGGGGTAACAAACTCGATTATCTAGGGATCGTGTTTTTGATCTGGGGGTCGTTCATCCCGGTGCTGTATTATGCGTTTCAGCGGGACCCGCAGCTCATGAAGACGTACGCGGGTATGATCACGACGTTGGCGGCGGGGACGGCCGTCGTGGCGACGCAGCAGCGGTTCCGGACGCCCGCGTTACGTCCGTTCCGCGCGGGGATGTTTGTCGCGATGGGGTTGAGTGCCGTGTTTCCTGTCGTGCATGCGTGGAGGTTGTATGGGGTGGAGGAGTTGCGGAGGAGTGTGGGGTTGGATTGGGTGGTGTTGCAGGGGGGGTTGTATATTTTGGGCGCGGTGGTGTATGCGGTTAGGTTTCCGGAGAGGGTGAAGCCCGGTGGGTTTGATATTTGGGGGTCGAGTCATCAGGTTTTTCATGTTTTGGTCGTGTTGGCTGCGGCGGCGCATTTGGTGGGGCTTGTGAAGGCTTTTGATTATGAGCATGGGAGGAGGGAGGGGGTGGTTAGGTATGTGTTTTTGGGGGAGAAGGGGTGGGTGGGGTGAGTGGAGACTTGAAGTGTTGAAGGGTTTCGTGGAGAATATAGATGTGACAAGTTGTGTGGAATAACTAAAGTGAAGTGAAGTACTCTGCGAACTGAATCAAAACCGCAAAGATACATTTAGATGGTACAGCGTCACCACAACATCGCACCAGAATTACATTTAATATTTTATTTTGATTATCTGCCATATACGTATCTACCCACGCCCTACACTTTTGTTTTTTGATGACAGCGCTGTACAAACAAGGTTAGATGGCTAGTAGATACCGCACAGTCCCTGAGGTTGAAGTGAGACTGCGACGGTGACAACAACATCTAGATCCATCCCAAAGCACGAAACGAAATAAGGAAAAACTAAAAAGCAATGCAAACAGATCTCCAAGATATCTGCCACCTAGTCTGATCCAATACGCCTTCGTTAATACTCAAAACCCTTGCCCACCCATCCATCCTTCCGTCCATCCATGTGTGTATTTTCGCGACGGTAATGAGAAGTGGTCAGCTTGCCTCCACCAAAGGAAACAAAAAATAATACCCGTACAGTCCTCTGGCGTATGCTAGGATGCACTTTCCGTATAACAATAGGGCCATGATCTACGACCTGTTCCTGGCGCTCCGCCTGGGCTGACCATCAGCGGTGGCAGCTTTCTTAGGCTCTTTCTTCTTCGCAGGTTCCTTCTTCTCGCCGGCTTTGGGACGTCCACGCGACTTGGGTTTGGCTTCGGTATGCTCCTCTTCCGTCTTTGGTTTCTTTGAGGCAGGCTCATCCTCCTCTCCATTAACCTCGGGAGCTTCTTCAGCTTTGCGCTTGTCGCCAGTGGTTGGCTCCTCTGCTTCTTGAGTTTCGGCCTTTTCATCTTCATCCTTGGCTTTCTCTTCTTTGGTTTCTTCGTTGTCCTTTGCTTCTTCCTCGTCTTTGGAAACACCGTTCTGAGCTTCGGCGTCATCCTTCTTCTCGTCAGACGTGGTTTCCTTTTCCGGCTCGGCCTCTTTCTCGGCCGGCGCGTCCTTCATCTCCTCATCCTTGTCGCCGGTCTCGGCAGGCTTATCGTCGCTCTTCTGCTCAGACTCAGCCGGCTTCTCCTCAGCCTTGTCCTCTCCCTTCTCGGCAGACTCGTCGTCCTTCTTGGAGTCGCCGTTTGTGCCATTAGCCTTTTCTTCCACCTCAAGCTCCGACGCGCGCTTGACAACGTCGTTGCCTGGCCTTTCGATGTGGACGGCTGGGTTTTCGGGGTCGGCGTTCTTCTTGATGGTGTTGCCTCGATTGGATTCGATGGCGATTTCGCCTTGCTCCTTGACTTCAGCTACTTCACCACCTGGGCGTCCTCCACCCCATTGCCATGACACTGTCATAGACACGTTAGCATGGCTCTATAGAGGGTATAGATGCACAATCGCAAAAAATCGCGCACTGACCCGACGCGCATGATGCGGCGCAAGCGCGTAAGACAAGACAGCTGGTCGCAAGGAATTGGAGTTTGGAGCGCATCAGGCCGTGCGCCTACATACGATACAAGAGAAATGCGCACATACCTTGGTCACCCTTTTGGATCTCTGTATCAACCATTGTGGTGGTGGTGTTCCGGATGTAGGCGCAAATGGTACGATGACGTTATCTCGCGGTCAAGCTCGGACTTAGTAGAAGTCAAGTCCGAAACAAAGGTCAATTGCGTCGCAAAGAAATAGAGTGATGGGGCGGAGCGAGGAGATGAATGCGCGAGATGCTGTGCGATGAGAAGTGAGGTGGAAGAGGTGAAGTTGGATGCAGGACGAGTGAAGCAAGGTCGAGGTCTAGGATCGGGGAACTGCGAGTGATGGCGATCGGCGGCTGTGATTGGCTGGGCGTCAGGTATGGGGAAGAAGGTGGCTGGCAGCTTGCGATCGATTGATTGGCCTGTGCGTGCTTTCGCTAGTAGGGCTGAAGGCAGGTACGGAACGAATCCAATCGAAACTCTGCTGTCGTCACGTCGCCCACGTTTTGTTTTTATATGAACGATCTGGAGAAAAAGAAAAGCGAAACACGGCTACTTGGTGAGGAGCAAGAGAGACGGTGGGAATGGGGAATAAGAGCGTGACGTCCAGACAAAGGAAGACACCTCGCAACGTCACACAAATCTTGTTTGGTGGGGAAACACAGCAATCTCCCAACCACGCCCAAACAATTTCCTGGCGCTGGGATGGATTGCCATGTCCAAAGAATACCATAACAAAGTTGCCTTGAAGATGAAGAAGAGAAACGAATACTCACCAACGTCTCGCGCACAACCATTCCACTCCAAGTCATCTATTTGATATCCTTTACCTACTTACCACTTACACTAACTACACGTCACTCGTCGCACAACAAGTCCCCTCCCCCCGCCCATTCATCAAAGCCATCCGAGAAGCGCGTCCGTTAACGGGGGTCGAGTAACAAACAAATTACAAAGCAAACACTCATTCCTGCATCTAGAAACTTCGGTCAACAATCAATCCCCTCTCATAAAAAATTCGCAAAGCAAACGTGGGAAGAAAAAAAAAGCACCGAGCGAAAATCAGTCTGGAAAGTCTCATTCAACGAGGCAAGCACATGCCTCTCCGATCCGTCTTGAAACATTGAATAAAGAAGGAATCATCATAACAAGCTCGTGAGATGTAGGAAGGGAAATGAGTGACTTACGTTGTGTTGTTGTGCTGTGACTAGGCGGTGAGACATGGCTGCACACACATATCCCGAGGTTCCGCTTGCTCAATCGTCTGATGAGAGACTACATGGAGAGAGGCGCACGTTTCTGGAATGTTCTGAGATGCAAACTCGCCTTCCTGCTCGTATTGTGGATGGACTTATGAGGGATGCGTTCGGGAAGCCATGTGCGAGAATTTATACTCGCCAAGAGCGGGGAAGCGTCCAATCAGATGGGACCTGCCTTTCCAACTTCATTTGGGACTCATGTAACTGCGGATAGGTGCCACCAGGACTGGATATGTTTTTGGTTCGAGTTTAATGTTGGTGAGTAGTTGAGATTCTCCATTGTGAATTGTTTGGTAATTATTTTATAGTCTGAATCTATGCTTTAATCAATCTAAACTTTTAAAAACGCTTCCAACGCCCAAGAAACCCAAAACTCCTTGTTCAAATTGCTGTACTTCAAAAACCCATCGTGACTTACCCTCAAATACGCGCTTTGACAACCCACGTCCTGCCCAAGCAAGCCCATCGACAAAACACCATAGCCACCACACTCAATGACAAAACCGCACAGTAAAACCCAACCATGGGCATCGCTCCTACCGTCTCCACCAACTCCCCACTGATCGGAATACACACCAGCGTCGCCAGGCTCGCGATGAAGTACAGGGAACCATAGTATCTCCCGAATTCTTCCGCCCTGCACAGCTGGCCGATGCAGGCAGGTGTAAGCGCCGTCCAGCTCCCCGTCCCGAACCCAAAGAGCGCCGCAAAAAGGTACAGCGCCGGTAAGGACGTGGTGCCGAAGGGCAGCCATAGGACGAGCATGAGGATGAGCGTGTACACGGCCATGATGAACAAAGTATTGAATCTTCCGATTCTGTCGGAGAGATAGCCCGGCAAGATGCGTCCGAGACAGGACACGCCGTTCATAATCGAGATGAGATAGAAGCCCGTGTCTGGCGGGAAATCCGTGCTCAGCGTAGCGTACGTGGGGAGAATCCCCAGTGCGCCGAACAAGACGACTTCGAAGCCGAAGACGCAGAAGGTGAAGAGGCTGAAGCCTAGGTCCCCGAAGATGCGTAGCGAAATGACGGGTTTTTTCTTCGCGGCTGCCGAGGACGAGATGCGCCCTTTGATGAGCGCGTTGGCGATTAGGAAGCATCCGAGGAAGTAGAACCCGAGGATCCGAATGGACCATACGTAGCCGTATTTGGGGAAGGTGACGCGTAGGATGAGAGGGATGGAGAGGCCACCGAAAGAGCTACCGGCCATGGCGATGCCGTGAACGAGGCCTCGCCTGACTTTGAACCAATGTGCTGCTGCGGCGAGGGCGGTGGTTGTCAGCATTGCGCTGGCTACTCCGCCTAGGATACCGAGCTGTTTGAAGAAAGAAGCCGTTAGTGGGTGTATGTCGTGGAAGTTGTGGGTGGAGGGGGGAGACTTACGCATAGCATGATCTGCCAGAATGTTTCGCACTCAGCAAGAAGGAACATCATGAGTACGTGTCCCACGCTCCCGAACAACGCAAGCCACCGTGGCCCATATCGATCAAACAAAGGCCCGATCCAAATCCCTAACGCCAGGCCCAGATATGTCAGTACGGACGGAATCCAGCCCACATCACGAGCAGTGTATCCCGAAAGTTGATGCTGTAGCCAGTAGTCCTGTAGGGTACCAAGAGCGACCATGAGGCCGAAGGAAGGTATGAGTATAAAGAAAGCCGCCACGACGACGAGCCATGCTCTCAATCCACCCTCGGGGAAGTCATCTTCAGGGTCGATTTCCTGCGCCCTCTCTTCGTCTGGTGCGTCGTTATGGCGCGCAGAGTGTGAGTGACTCGTTTGTTGCTGCAATGGTGGTTCGGTGGGTGGTTTTGAGCGTACCTCGTTCACACTGGGTGCAATGTCGCTTTTCTTGGAGTGTATGGAGTTCGGCCTCGTTGGTGCGTCGGCATCTTCGACCCTTACTGTGCCGATACCACTATGGGATGCTAAGTCTTGAAGCTGAACACTTGGATTGGACAACGGATCCATTACAAGATCCCTCCTTTCTCAAAATAGATATCAATGCTTCATAGCTGCATGGAATACGAGGTGCACCAATTTATATCAGTTTCACGGCATGCGAGATGCAGAGTCGGACCCTAAAGAGTGGTTTTGACAAGTCGGTATGGTATTCCGCAGATGTTAATTCCATTGGTACTATCGGCTGTCTAGATTCGTCCCGTCATGCAATGCACACCTATGACTCTCATGCGCCCTTCCGTTGACATGAGCTAGCGGTGAAGGAAAGAGAAATGTTTTCCCCATCTTTCCACTATAGTTTTTACCCAATCCTGGTCGCGTTGGCTGGGCGGTATGACCGTAATGAGCAAAAGGGACCGACATACCGAGAAGGGAATGTGGTCTTGGTCCCTAGCGAGTTGATTTTCTGATCTCGTTGTAGCTTCATGAATGGGTAGAGTTGCGTAGGAATGATATCAAGTCATTGTCAAATGAAATTTCTCATTGATCGCTCCGAGGATGGCCGTAACTAACCTATCAGTCGTATGTATCCATGGTGCACCACCGATGTCGCATTTCCCTATTCCGAAAACCCCGACTTCCCCGCATTGTGCGTGCGGCGGAGTAGGTATTGGGAGTGTTCTTGTCCGGCCCTCTTCGAAAAAGTACTTAAACTTGTGTCCGGACGAGATGATTTATTTATCTCTCAGCGCGTAGGTTGTTAAACGATTAGTGAAATCAAGGAGAGACATGAGGTTCAAGATTTGTCAGCATCAGCCAATGGAGATAGACAGCCATGTAGCCAATGAAATGACTTCGCTTGAATGCATCCAGGCATCACTCTACCTTTCGTCAGCTTCATCATCTTTTCCCGCGCTGATACTAACATAGAGTCGAGACTGCCCACTTTCTTCTTCGGCTACTTTGCGTAAAGAACATAAAACAAAAATGTCGAGCGCAGGAGTCGAAAAGCGTGGCTCAGCGACCACTGTCAAGGTAAGACCCTGATACTGCGGGGATGCGATGCATGTGCTGACATGTCATCTGAACAGGCTTGTGATTCCTGTAGACGAAGAAAACGAAGGTGTCTGTGGTCTGCAGATGCCCGCAGCTGCAACTACTGCCTTCAACTCAAGGAGGAATGCACCACGACGCATGTGAGAAAGCAACGCGCAAAATCCCAGAAGAAGTACGCAATTTCAATCTTCTGCTCGTTTGCTATGTAGATGAAGAAATTTAGCTATTTTTCTTAATAGGGAAAGAGATTTGTTTTATGTCGCTATCTCTCTCGAATACTTGACCCCATAGGTCCATTGACCAAGCGAAAGCCACTGACAGGAACAGAGATCGCATCGTCGACTACGAGCGCCGAATCAAGAATCTGGAGTCGCTGCTGAATGAGAAGAGTGCGACTCAACCTCAATGGGACAAACAGCCCCTGGAGCCCGCAGACCCAAACGTTCCATTATGCGAATGGGTGGACAATCTGCGTTCAGAAGTTGATGCACGCCCAGACATAGGACCTCTGGATTTTGACCTTGACAACTACTATGACGCTGTACCTGAGCCAGTTCCTTCTATGACGAGTAACTTGGCTTCCGCTGACAGCAATGTTAATGAAAACTATCCGGCGATAATGGATGATTTTGAACCCTCCGCAGAGTATCAAGTTGATGCGGCTTTGCTGCAAGATCCCGCTTTTGAGAGTGCTTTCAACGTCGATGGCCACTCCATTGTACGAGCATCAGATACATATGTATGCGATGCATATCTTCCCTCTCCGGAACTGGGAATCCTACTCTTGAAGGAATACTTGGTAGATCTCAACAGCGTGTTTCCTTTGTACCGACCCAAAAATATTGTCGAACATTTACGCATCTGTTACGAGGGGTTGTCTGATAAATCAGCATTAGCCTGGGCTAGTGTCTACGTCGTGTTTGGCTTAGCACATAGGATGCGAGCAACGAGTGCGACCGCAACCGCTGAAGACGATCAAGTTGCGGACTGGTACCTGAGCAAGATCCTCCCCACCGTATCGGGACTCCTTGTGGCCGAGCCAACTTTTGGACTGGTTCAGTGTTTGCTCGGCCTCGCCATGTTGATTCGAAGTTCAAAAGACTACACCCCGCATGGTCTCTATGTATCAACTGCATTGCGCATAGCACAAAGTCTAGCGTACAGCGAGCACGACGGTGGATCTGATGGTAATGCCGAGATAGATATCGACCAGCAGCGCCGCGTGTTGTGGCTTGCTTTCATCATGGACACGGAGGAAAATATATTCACCAACCTCCCCATAACTCACCGTCGCGGAGATTTACCATCTACCTGCCCGAGCGCTGACCCTCACGACGCTCTCGGAATCGTGACCGCCGCCGAAAGCGACCTCAAAATCAACCTTTTTGCTCTGCGTGTTGCGCTCGTTCTAATCCAGTCTGACGCAATCGAAGAGATATTCCAAATCCGTTCCCGTCGATCAGAGCCGCAAGAATTCGCAGCGAAGGCGAACGCAATCCTTACACGTCTTGAGGAGTGGCACAACAACGAATTATTCCGACGCACGCCAGAGCAACTGATGGAGCTCCTCTATCGTTCCGATCTCCTGCATACTATGAGTACGTTGAACTCCAGGCACAGATTCGTTTGTTATCGAGACACCCTGTGGCGTGGCGTATTGTCACACTGATCATGTACTGTAACCACCCTAGTTACATTTAACTAACTTTGCACCCACGATATAGGTATAGAAGCATCGTACTTTGCTACCGTCTTTCGCATACAGGCGATTCTAGCTCTAGGCATGGACCCGCGCACAAACCCCTTTTCAGCCACCAATCTCACCAAGATCTCCGATGTCAAGGAACATAAGTGCTTCAAGGAGGCAGATCATTTCCTTGGTATACTGTCCATGCTACCACACGGTGAGACTGGGATTTGCTGGTACGTATCCCTCGTCCCCTATCACACTTTAAGCCAAGCCATCTACCAACTCGCAACTTACCAAACTAGGATGCTCAAATTCCCCATCGTCGCCGCACTCGTCACCGTGCTAGCACACTCCCTTCACACCCTACCCCAACAATCCCCCTCCCAGATCAAAGTCAAAGAGTGGTCGGAAATCATTCGTTCAATGAGCTTGTTGCAAAAGGGCAAGGAAGATCCAGAGCTCTCGCGTGCGCATGAACTAACGGTCATGCTATTCACCAAGCTGAGCTCGGGGCTGAGGGCGAAGTGGGTGCAGGAAGGAGCCGTGAATGGCGGGATCGTACCCTCGTAGAAGTTGTTGAGGTCGGATGGAGGGTTTTGAGTGTGACTTTTGAGAAAGTTGTAGCTCTACCTGGAATGAATTAGATGTTAGTTGAAAGGAAGTAAATACAGATGCCTCCCTTCCTGTTCTTTTCAGAACATTTCGATTCATAGCACCCGGTACATAGGCTTGGCTCGCTGCTCTTATTCTACACATGTTTCTGTTGCATTTATATTACGTTGAGTTCAGTAATCCCGGCTATGATTGGAAATTCCCCCCTTTCTCTTTTTGGGTTCTCGTAAGTGTCGCCTGGAGGATGGACGGCGGAGGCTTGCATAAGGAAGTGCGTTCGATCTGTGCCTATCAAATTCTTTTGGAAGCAACTCACAGCCAGCAGACAGAGACAGATTGACTAGCTAGAAGGTGGCATCGTTTCTTGGAGTGCGTGTTCCGAATAGGGCAGATCGTCACTTCTATGGCGATCAACCTATGCAACCACTACGCCGTTCAGCTAAAGGTACATACATGTAGGATACATACATATGTAAGGTGGTGGATGAAATGTAACACTGAATCATCGCAGAATATTGTCACTCTAGGTATCGACGCAGGCAGAAAAAAACACACTGTAACGTCCTCGCCCACGACGGACACACAAGAAACTGTTTGTACACGTGATCAGAAGCTGACGTAATGGGTATAGTCAGTCGATCACTCCGTCCCATGGTTCTACATCCACGACCCAACTTCCACCTGTAAGGTGGTGGATATGTTCTAATCTCAATCAAAGTGCCATTCACGCCAACTCCAATGTCGCATAACTAAACATTCCCAACCTGATTTCCTGTGAGTGCTCGAATGTAGGAGTTACTTTACTGGTTGATATGCTAACGAGTTACATACCCAGTTGAGGAAATAGCCTGCACTTCTTAACGCTTAAACACTCTATATACAACGCTTTGAGCACTTTTCTCCCCTAAATTTGTTATTCTGGTAGAGGTAAGTAGGATACTAGGAGCGTGTTTCTATAGAATATTTTTACTGTTCGTTTACTTATTTAGTGTTAAAGAGGATAGATTTCTTTTATTGCTATACAAACAAGTCCTTATAGTCACTGGCTTAACCATGGCTTCGGGCGTTAAAAAATTACATTTCCTCACCGCGACTCAGGTCAAGCGTCTCCACAACACCTTCATCACCGGGACTCCGCCCTCACAACCGTCTTTGCTGGAATCGGCAGTGCAGTCGCCCTTAAACATTAAGTACTACAACAATCAGGAGAACCTATTCCAACTCGCAGCAGCCCTCTCAGACAAGATTATGAAGAACCACGCCTTCCAAGACGGAAATAAGCGTACAGCGGTTGTGGCAGCAGATTTGTTTCTGAGGGTTAACGGGTATAAGCTTCAGGATATACCCCTGGAAGCAGATGGTGTGGGGCGAATAACCCTGGAAGACGCTCAAGTTGCGGTATGTACGAACGCATGGACGGTTGAAGAACTGGGTCGATTCTATGAGGAAATAGCTACTACGATTGAAGTGGAGACTCACTGACATCTTGGCGCATCGAAACGAAGATACTGAGTTTTGGGCATGGGTAATATTGAACCCGATGTATTTCAGAAGAGTAATTGTCATCGTCTCTTGAATTTTACATATCCTTTAGCTTATCAAGTACTCTTCCAAGATCTTTTGGTATAGTACTAGCGAGTTCCGCAAACTCCGCTGCCTCCTATTAGCATACATTAACTAAAAATAGGAAAGAATAGACAAAATACCATCTGGAGTACCATCTAGAGCAATCGTATGCATGATACCATAGAGATACAACGTTGCTGGACTCGTATCCTTATTAGATTGAGGAGGAAGCGGTTGAGGAACGTCTAGGCGGGGGCCGTTAGACTCATCACCTAAAAACCAAAACATCAGTACCGTAACAACAAAAACGTTAGAAAGTAGGGGGGGGGGGCTTACTAGGAGCAAAGTGTTTCGTGTCGTGAAAGTAGCTTAACGCCACCCTGTCGGGGCGTTTTGGGGGAGCTGAGCCATTGGCGAGGAGGCTACTGGCACGTAGAGCATTGCCAACTTCTGGTGGAATCAACACATAGGCCTCATGAGGGTCGCAGACTTGAATAGTGACATCTTTCGACACTGGTTTGCCGTCTGGCCCTAGGCTGGTGAATTTGGCCTTATCGGTGTGGTATGCTCTGGTAGTTGCTAAGCACTTGGAATGTCTGAATACAGTATGAAAGGGTCTTGAAATTGATCGTTGAATCACGATATTCACACGTCGCGCAGCCATGGTGTAAATTGAGTTAATTAGCTGCAGGAGACGCGGCTGAGGAGACACATAAGATGTGCCTAAGCTTAGTCATTGTCATTACTCATATTCTAACCATCAATTGATCTCCTTTGTTCCAACCTCGACAGCTTCTGGACTGAAGATGATGAACCCTTTGCAACCATTCAACAGCGGTTCAATGAGCTGTGAGGAACTAGATATGGAAGCGATTCCGTATTCTAACCGGATATATCGTCATTACAAGACCCTGCGCTAGTTACACGGTGCATCCACTAGCTTATTCGCGTCTGCCATCGGACAAAAATAATTGTGGTGGTGATGCTCACCAAAGGAGAACCAACAAAATGAATTGACTGAACAAGTAAGGATTTGCCTGTTCCCTTTTTATCCTGCCAGCGGAACCTTGCTCATTATTGCCCGTTAGTTCCCTTATTCCCTTTTCTTCCAAGTCACCCGGCTAGATGGACGGAGAAATTTCGAGCCGCCCGAATCCATGGGGTAACGCAACGTGACGGTTCGAAGACTACAAGACTTGACATTTCTCTCTTGGTGTTCCCGCAAAAAGAACAACAAAGGCCACGTCTATTGACTGTTTGATTTTCTTTGACAGCAATCTATTTGAATTCCTCTGCTACGGATTCGAGTAACGCTGCGTTTATCGCATCGCCAGATTGATTGCCCCCCACTAGTACCGCGCCGTACGGTCATCACCACTTATCGCCCGTCTGCTAAAGAGGAATTTTTCTATTTCTCTTGGAGACCGAAAAGTCCCTTCGCTGCTACTACGCTCTTTCCCCTCCGTCCCTCTTTTTCGTCGGAAAATAAATCAAAAAGAAAGCATGGCTGCCACGCCGACCGAGCACCCCTCCACCACATCGACGTTCCCCACCCGGCAAAAGCCCATTCCATACACATCCTCAAACGGGCAACGCACCCCGCTCTCCTCCATCCTGCCCCCCCTCGTCTTCGGCACCGCAACCTTCAACTACCAATACAGCAATGACCCTTTCGCCCTCGATACCACCGGCCTCGTCACTTCCGCTCTAACCCACGGCATCCGCGCCTTCGACACCTCGCCATACTATGGCCCCTCCGAACAGCTGCTGGGCGAGGCCCTCGCAACCCCCTTTGTCCGCGAGACGTTCCCACGTTCCTCCTATATGATCCTGACCAAAGTCGGCCGCATCTCCATCGACGAGTTCGACTATTCAGCCGCATGGGTGCGTCAGAGCGTAGCCCGCAGTCTCGAGCGCCTCCACACCGACTACCTTGACGTCGTCTACTGCCACGACATCGAATTCGTGTCTCCCGCCGAAGTCCTCGAAGCCGTCCGCACGCTCCGCGCCCTCCGCAACGAAGGCAAGATCCGCTATGTCGGCATCAGCGCCTACCCCATCGACGTCCTCGGCGACATGGCCGACCTCATCCTCCGCGAAACAGGCGAACCCGTCGACTGCGCGCAATCCTACGCGCACTTCACTCTCCAAAACCAAACCCTCGCCTCAGCGCGCGGGCTCCCACGCCTACAATCCGCCGGCGTCGACGTCGTCACTAACGCGTCAACCCTCGGCATGGGCCTGCTACGACGACAAGGCGTTCCCATCGGCGCGCTGGGCGACTTCCACCCCGCACCACCCGGCCTGCGCGCCGCGGTGCGCGAAGCCTCAAACTTCTGCGACCAGCACGGCGAGCGTATCGAAGTCATCGCGCTCCGCTGGGCCCTCGAAACATGGTCCTCAGTCGGCCAATCCTGCGGCTCCAAAGGCGACCCAGCCTCCGGTCTCCCCTGGACCCCCGAAACCAACTCGGACGTCGTCGGCGGCGCCAAAATGGGTGTCAGCGTCATCGGCGTGTCCAACGCGCTCGAACTCGACAAGACCATGCTTGTCTGGCGCTCCATCCTCGACGGGCTCGATGGCGGTAAAGAAACCGCCCGCCAGGCCGGTCGATGGTCTCGCGCGTGGGAGTGGAGCTGTAATCGTCGCAAGGCTGTTTGTCTCCTTGCCGAGGGCGTGCAGGAGATTCTGGGGAATGTGTGGTTTGGGTTCTCGTGGGCGAGTCCGGAGCCGGGATTTGTTAATAAGAGAGGGAAAGTTGAGTGTAAGGATGCGGTGAAGGAGCAGGTGGCGGAAGAGAAGGAGTACATGTCCCCTCCGCAGAGTCCCGGTTCGGCAGCTGTGGATAAGACGCCTTCTTTAAAGGAAGAGGAAACGTCGTTACCCATACGGTGACCTGGTCTCATCTCCCCTTCTTGGTTTCTATCCAACTTTCTCTCGGCTCTTGTACATACACATCGCCTTACCTCTCCTACCTATATAACACCCCGTCTCCGCCATATACCATATAGTATGGCGTAATATAAAACCATACTCCCCCTTCATTTCTCCAATCCCCATCCCGAGTTTTTTTTTTCGTGAAAAAACCACATAAACACAACCTATCCAACGAACTCTACATCCATAGCGCTACATCTAACTACAATTTACTTACTCACCCACAGTGATGTCGAAGACAAGCATAACGCCTATTTATCAAGGAAACCGATATCGCAAAACCAAAACAAAAGCCATATCGACTCATTACGTACCCAACTCGCTAAATACCTACATCCCTACCAAAAGAACGAGGTAGAACCCTCTCCGAACCGTTCATACAAAAAAAAGATGAAAGCTAGAAGGAAGTGTTGACAAAGTTTACCGACCCGCTCGGAGAGAGCGCTTGCGTAATCGCCTTCTTCTTTTCTGGGGACTCTAGGATTGTGGTTGTGGTAGTGCGGATGAGGACGGTGGGGTTTGTTTCTGGTAGGTATCTTTTGTTTAGGGAGGAGGTGGGGCGTGGCGTGTTGGAGGAGGATTTTTCAATGGTTTCTCTCGTTATAATCTCACGTTCTAGTTATAACGAAGTGGGTTGGTTTCGTCAAATAGCCAGTATTCTGTGCCTCGAGGGATTCTTTTCTTGACCCCTTTTTAAGTCGTATGCCACCCAGACTATGACACACCAAGAACACCGGGCAAGGCTGCGACTGTCATCGCCAACACATGTAGACTTATAGGTATTTTGTATGCTCGGTTCGTACGGCATAGTTCCCTCCAGACAATTTGTCCAAACACACTGTGAACGCATCGACTTCTGAAACGAGCTGTTGTAGCACAGACTCTCCGGAGGAACTGTTCATATGGTATTTGTAGGCTAAAAGTTGCGTAGGATGAGCAGGGCCGTCTATCAGCATTTCAAGCCATGTTTTCGAGTCCCTTCTCCATTGCTCAGGCTTGTAAGTACCTACTCCCGGGATTACGATGATTTTAAGGTTGCTAGTCAGGGCCTGCAGAACGAATGTATCCCACTCGGCCCTCTTGTTGGATAGAGGTAGGAGTGTTGGAGGATATAAAGGTTCAAGTTTATCAATGGACGCATTCATGTCTTAGTCACCGAGCCTCAGATGATATCAATAGTATACGGAAATCCAACGTACCGATACCCTATGGATCTCTGATGAGATAACAAGACCGGTTCGTCTCCGGTTTGAGACTTCTTGTGCGTAGCCAAGGTGGAGGGAGACCTATTCTTCCCCCTTTTCGCTTTTCGCATCAACGCATTGCACGTGAACAAAGAGTCCACCCATAGGTTATGTTTGCTTTATCTACATACATGCGTGTTCCCCAAAGCTGTTGAAATATTCTCATTTTAACCGTCGTATCTCATGCAGTATGATTGGGGGTTTTGGGCTACCTGGCCTCAGCCTTGCGGCGACCCACGTTAATAGTTCTTGAGCGAATAGTCATGCTTTCCTCTTACCACATTCCTTTCTGGTCTTCAGTGCAATATATTCTAGACCGACCACGTCGTGAAGTTTGACACCTGACCGTTATCCAATGGATCAGCTTTAGATAAAAGGCAAGATGCAAGTTGCAAAAGGCAAAGATACACAACGTTGGGATAGATTGTGATAGTGGGGGTTACAATAACGAAATCGACGTATCAAGTCTATCATACGCCAGAGCAGAAATGATACTACATCAGTGATCGAATGCCCGATGAAGCCTGGGTTTTCTGCAAGATGATTCCGTCTCAGACGGTATGCTTGTTAGGTTGACCGAACCTTCCGGCGTTGCTGGGCTAAATAGGTATTAGGTGTTCCCCGTACTTCATTCAAGCATCCGCATGTTAGGAGCACCGACATCCCTAGGGGGAGTATGGAGGTCAGATCAATGCATGGTATATTTTGATGATCATGACTTGGGAGGAATCGATCGAGGTTTCACACGTACACTTGGGCAGCCAAGTTTCCATGAAACTGAATGAGCTTGATCAATTGATATTGATCGTTAACGACGCCATCAACTATCGTAAGTAACATTGAGAGCGCACGAAGTTCAATCCAGTTATATAAACAAGCGAGAACAAGTGGGGTGTTTATTCATATAGGCTAGACCTCCCGTCGTCAAATCAGTAGCGACCCACTTCCCCAAGCCCTATCCCAACGTCCATCCATCGACAGCATGGCATGGTCCCCGGGGCAGCTCCAACTAAACAGCGGTGTCGGTCTCGAATCGAAATTGACTCTTTTTGTGTCGATCGAGGTCATTCATTTGAGACATAATGGTGATTGGTGGCTGAACAGTCAGCGGACTCTTCCGATTGGGTAGCGAGCTGTGACGCTTACCTTTGTGGAGCGTTTGTTCGAGTTGCACTTCGTTTTTCGTGAGTAGGTAGACTGGATGGATAGGCTATCTGATCTGATGAATGAGTTCAATGTTGTGACCACCAGCCAATATTTATATCGTTGAGTTGACCCAATTTGAGCCCCACGAGCGGGGTAAGGGTGAAAGGAATGGGGGATACGGCATATGGCTCAGTATTCCTTCATGTACGGCATCGAGATCCTACATGCGTGGTTGCAGCTGCGTGGAGTTGCTGATAACGGGTATACTCGTAAGTAGCCTCTCGTGTCCGAGTGGCACACCGTTTTTCCATCTCTGTGTCACCAGACCTCGCTCTCCGGACGCCTATGGTTGTCCCCCCCAATCTTGACCTCCCGCGCTTATCCGCAACAGAGTTGCAGAGTCTCTTGCAAAATTGCGAGAGCTCAGGAGTCCTGACCTCATAAAGCCTGAGTCGTCGAAGCAAATCGATCTCTCCACACCGAGAAACACCTAAACCTCAAACCCATCACTTCTATTACACCCGAGCATCTTGCCCTGAAACAGACTGCAAAACTACCTAGATGAAGAATGCTTCGCGCGTGCGTGGATAACATCCCGAGGACACCTTTCCATGGAAGGAATTGCCAATTCTTCTGAAAAATTTAGTTGCCAGTACTTCGTTGTGAATGAAGCATTCTGAGAATGACACAGGATTGATGTTGAGCAGAACGGATTGGGGGATTGAGGGAATGCCCAACCAACCACGCTCGAGGAAGCTTTGCACGCACATCGCCAATGCTACTCTACCACGAAAGAACAAAACTGCATCTGTCTGTCGTGGATAAGGTAGAATCGTCTGCGCGGCCGTTCTTCATGCTCGACAGTTGATGATCGCAGTTGATCGACAAGGGTTTAATTATCCTTAGCAAAACCCCAATCCACAGGTTAGAAACCTTTTCCCACGAAAAGCAGTATCATCTTCGCTTCCATAACTAATTTATACCAGGAACTTCCTAGCTGGAAGTCAGTTTCTTATGAGCAATCATTGATCGCGCGTAGCTTGCTGACCCATTCCAGGGCGATGGTGTGATGAGCCGCACGGTGGGTACCCTCTTGTCAGAAGCTACCAGTCGCTCATCCGTAATCCAGAATGGTTGCGGGCCTTCCCGTCCACGGGCTCACCAGTCGTCGCTTCTACCAGATTCAGTCCTGTCGCCTTGGGTACGGAGGTTGCCGGCTCTCTCTCACTCAACCTGCTGCAAGAGCAGCACTGTACGCACTGAAGCCTTCCATTGGTTCAACCGACCTAGAAGGCATTTTCGAAGTCTCAAGGGAGTTCGATGCTCTTGGTGGCATTGATGGCTAAAACTACGCTCGACCTGGCACGTTTGACCGAACTTGTAGGGAATTCCGACGACAGGGCGGCTTTGCTCCGCGACGGGTACCTATCTTTCCCCAAGAAAGACTTCCCGGGGCTCAAGGTAGGCTTCGTGGATCCCGAAATCTGGCAATGGCCAGAAAAGTGTGCAGCCTCAACACGAAAACTCCGCCGAGCAACTAGTCAGCCCACGGAAACCCCTTGGGTCTTCACGCGACTAACAACGGCAGAAAAAAAAGGGTATTTACGTGCCATACAGCTAATGAAAAGGAACCTTGGGGAAGCCGTCTATCCGGTGTCTGTGCCTCTTTGCGTCTGACTTCATCATTGACGGCCAGGCCAGCCTTCTACAATCATGGCAATTCGTAAGTGTCAAACAGCACTACAGAAGGAACCAGTATCAAAACCACAACAACAAAGGCCAAGTCTTCAAAGACCACGTCGATGCATATCTAAGCTCCCTGAGCACATTCGGATGTGCGGACTGTGGAGCACATTGCACGATTCAATAGGGATAATGCTGATCGAGAACTTGCACAGATGTGAAGTGCACAGAAAGCCGGTCGGTCGGTGGTTTGCATAAATTGAGGGACGGAAAAGAAGAAAGAAAGAACCAGGTTTTATATACAACTATGTACATACAGTAACAGCATAAACCCACCAAAAAAAGCCATGCTAAACTCAAAGTCCCACCAAAAAAAAAAAAAAAAAAAAAAACCACTACAACTTCGCAAAAACGGTAGGAACTTCCCCACTCATCTCAACCAGCGTGCTCTTATTCCTCACCCAAGCCTCTATACCCCTACGCCCATTCTCAACGCCAACACCGCTCATCTTCCATCCACCGACGCTCATCTCCGCGGGACTCTCGCCCCACGTATTGATCCACGTAATGCCGGCCTCGAGGCGCGCGATGACGGAGTGTGCGAGGTTGAGGTCTCGGGTGAAGACGCCCGCAGCGAGACCGAGCGGGGTGGCGTTGGCTCGGGTGACGGCTTCGTCGATGGAGTCGTAGGTGAGGATGGACATGACGGGGCCAAAGATCTCTTCTTGCACGATGCGCATGTCGTCTGTGCAGTTTGTGAAGACGGTCGGGGAGACCCAGTAGCCGTTTCGGTACGAGTCCGGGGTGGAGGTTGGGGGAGAGGTGCCGCCGCAGAGGAGGGTGGCTTTGTCTTGCTCGATGCCGTGGCGGATGTAGGAGAGGACTTTGTCGTGGTGCGGTTTGCTGACCAAGGGGCCGAAGTTTGTGGTTGGGTCCAAGAGGTCGCCTGCGCGGATGGTGGTGTTTACTTTTTCGACGATTTTTTGTTCAAAGGCGGATTTCATGGATGAGGGGATGAAGATGCGGGTTCCGTTTGTGCAGACCTGGCCCGTGGAGAAGAAGTTGGCCATCATGGCGCCGTCGACGGCTTGGTCGATGTCTGCGTCCGGGAGGATGATGCATGCGGATTTGCCGCCGAGTTCCATGGTCACGTACTTCATGTTGCCTGCGGCGCTGCCGGCCACCTTTTGTCCCGTCGAGACTTGGCCGGTGAAGCTGACTTTGGCGATGCTCGGGTGCGAGGTTAGGTATGCGCCCACGTCGCCGCCGCCTTGGACGACGTTGAACACGCCTGGTGGGAGGCCGGCTTTGGTGTAGATTTCGGCAAGGAGGGTCGAGTGCAGGGGCGTGAATTCGGAGGGCTTGTAGACCATGGTGTTGCCGGCAGCGAGGCAGGGCGCAGACTTCCAGAGGGCGATTTGGATAGGGTAGTTCCAGGCGCCAATTCCTGCGCAAACGCCGAGAGCATTCTTGGTGGTGTAGACCCAGGCGTTGGGGCGCAATTGCGTGGTTTCGCCGTTGAGACCTCCACCTCCAACGAGGTTGGCGAAGTACTCTAGCACGTCGGCGCCGGTTACGACGTCCACTGTAGAGGTTTCCGAGTAAGCCTTGCCTGTGTCCACGGTCTCAATTTTGGCCAAGTCGTCATTTCCTGCGCGGAGCAGGGCGGCGGCTTTTTGGAGGATGCGGGCGCGTTCTATGGGAGGGGTGGCGGACCATGCTGGGAATGCCTTTTGGGCCGATGCAATGGCCGAATCGATGGCAGCGTGTGTGGTAGTGTGGATGTCTGCGACGGGTTTCCCATTTGCTGGGTTGATAGATTGGAAGGAGGATGTGGAAGTGTTTTCGGATTGCAGTTTGCCATCGAAGTAGGCGAAGCGCGGTGGAAGTGCGAGTCGAGGCATGATCAGCGTATCGTGTCGTAGGGTGTGGTGGTGGTCGTAATTCGTATATAAAAGCAGTAGTTGTAACGTAATTCCCGGGCGAGTAGACACCCTAACTAAGTAGATACTTTTTACTAAGACTATACTAAAATAATACTACCTATATAATACTTTAATACTAAACCTTTAAAAAGTACTTAAATAAAGCTAATATATAGCTTATTTTTTAAGCTTTTAATTAAAATATAAAACTTTTTTTAAAATATACTATAAATATATATAAAGTATCTAAAAGTATACTTTAATAATAATATACTAGTACTTTTTCTTAATATAATACTATACTTAATTTAATAAAAATTTTTCTAATAAAAAAGAAAATAATTATTAATTATATTTTTAAGCTAAATACTTAAAAATTTTTAATCTAAGTTACTAATATAAAAGATATATTTAATTATTTACTTATAAAGTATAAT